>LQNS02007215.1:29444340-29457284 GCA_001587735.2 Parhyale hawaiensis | reverse complement strand
CCCAACTTTGTTGATCATCGCCCAGAATATTCGAATCAAGTTATTAGAATAAATGATAACCATTTGATTATTAACAAATATTTCAATATATAATGTCTTTCAGAACATTCATACATGCTCGTAACTCTGTTTGAAGTTGGGTTTTATGCTATTTCTTTCGTCTTTTTTTTAATTTTCATCAAGAGAGTGGGCCCTCCCACTGCGGGGGGGGGGAGGGAACACGGGGCAATTGCCCCAGTTCTCCCTAATAAACCTGACACTGGTAGTGGCCACGGCCACTTAATTAGCCCAATTAGTTGAGCTGGCTGTATATACAAATACCTAGTCCCAAGCAGCCGGCCTTAAAGACGCTACCGGTTAGTATAGTGGTACGTCGAACGATGCCTCCCATGCGGGTATTGCTTTACCCTTTCATTCACTGTGGGAGCCAGAGCCTGAGTGGGATGTGGGACGCCTCGGCTGGAATCTATGACCTTCACAGCACTAAGTTAGTATCAAGGTTAACCTCCTCGGACCTTGGTTAGTATGAATCCGACAGTAACGAAGTTGTGACGTAGGTGTGCGGAGAAGTTAAACACAGCTCTGCAAAACGCTGCAGCGCCAAAGATGTTGTTACGTACCAAACCGTCCAGCTATGTGTTGCGATACTAAGCGTTTTCACCATCTCCTCGATTGAAAAGTAATTGAGATGTGGCCGTTTTTGCACTTTTTGGGGGTGGAGAGAGTGTGAAAAGATCGGTTTGTTGGGATGGTATGAAATATTAAGCCTCTCTCGATGTTAATCGTATTTGGAAACACTTACTGCCTCAGTTTTTCTTTTTTATTATTATTCAAATAAGTAAAGAAGCCGCGCTCATTGCAGGGGAAGCGCATCTGAAGTGCCAAGTTTTCAACATCGCATTGCCGACGAAAACGACTGCAATAAACACGCAGAAATGGCCTCGTCTGTTGCCGCACCAGCGTCCGCGTCGGCTGACAGTTTGGAGATTTTTTTTTACATACACACAGGTTTTACACACTACAGGGAAGCAGCAAAGCATTCGGACGAGTGTCTGAGAAAACTCATTCGTCTCACCACCATGTGAACCCAGGTTACGCCAGCTGACGAGACGACTGATAGGAGAGTTCGTTATCGTGGTTTCTCAAAAAAGCCACGAAACTGAAAGACGTGTGTTGCGCGTAATAAAAAAAATCACTGTACTTGTTTAAATGAAAATGTCCGCAATAGCAAAATAGGCCTAAGTACGAAGACAAATTTTAATACTATCTGTATTCGAATGAATTCGCGAATATGAACATTACATGCCAGTGCGTTGACCCTCGAAAATGCAAGAAGTACGGCGCGCACCTTGCCTATGGCGTACAACTTTCCAACCCCGGGAGTAATTTTTAACGAGCTGCTAGAAATATAATGACTTCTTCGATCTCTGATGTTGTTTTAGTTCTGACGTTATATTGCTGTTAAGGTTACTTGGTCACATGTCGACATCCCATTGAAATTTATCCTAAATGTCTTGACGAAATTTGAAAACCTCAATGATATGATAAATAAATTCGTCAGGGTACGTTCAATTTAATTTAAAGTTTTCAAATTAAGCTGCCCGCAAGAATAAACAGAGAAGTAGTTGAATTAATGAAGAAACAATGCATGCTCCGAGAACCTGTTGGGGAATCCCTGGTCATTCCGCCCTTGATCTCCCCTTGCCGGAGGTGCTCCATGCATGCATTGGATGTCCATGGTTAGCGTTGAGACTCGAGCTCAAGGCTGCCGCACTCCCAAGCCTCAGACATTTTGCTAGCGTTTTCAAGCCCGGTACTGCATGGACATCCCGTATTCCGGGAATTTTGAAATAAAATCCTAGGAATTTTAGACATTTGTTATTTTTCCCTTTACAAATAAAACTATAGTCTACTGGTGCATTTGCGGGCTCGAATATCATCATGCTCCTTTTGGTACTAATGCATTGTTCAGGTAACAAAAGCTTAAAGTCTCTTAAGATCAACTTGAAACACTCATGGCGACCATGCAGCTGCAGCATTCTCTATGACCGGCATGTATTGTACAATATTCAGTTCTTCAGTGTTCGTACTACTGCTGCCTGAAAACGGAGAGATATGTAACAGCTCATAATTATCACCCGGAACGAAGTGAGAGAGGTGATAATGTTTTCGTTGAAGATTTAAGTAAATTTATATATATATGTGTATGTATATTTGTATGACTGTCCACCCAAAAAGTGGTCGGCGGAGTTGAGCAGTCTTGTCTTCAAAATTTTTTCTAGGGAGTTTGGTGGATTGCCCTAGATGTGACCGATGTCAAAAAAAAAATGGTCCCAGCTGGCCATAAACAATGACGGCGTTGAATTATCTCCACCGCGGCGAATTTGCCTCCACCGCTGCAGATCGTCTTATGCCACGAGGCGCTCTATTTTTTTCCTATGTTATTATTGAATAAGGATTGGGGCTAATGGCCTGAGCCTGTGTGCTCAACTCGTTCATCAAAAATGATTTCGTTGAATATGCCCCTACTGCGGGTGATGGTCTTACGTCACAAGGCGTTCTAGTTCAAGTTCATTCTATAATCGCCTCTTTATAGAGTCAAACAATTAAATTTGTCAGTATCTGATGTACACTATGAAATTTCTTCAAGCACATTTCTACCAAGCACAAATAACTCATACCTCAAATTAGCAAAATAATCTACAGGAAATTCAAGGAACACATATAGTTTCCTGCACCTTTGGCTCTTTAATGCTTGTGTTGAAAAGATAAACTTCCAACGGTTACATGCACTGCCAGAAGGCCCTCCCGCTGGTTACTAAGTGTATAGCCCTTAGACCTCAAAGCACATTGAGTGGCGTCCAACACACCAACTGTACTTCATGTGAATATTATCGAAGTATCACAGTATACGCACATAGCGATTTCGATCACGGCATCTTCCAGTAAGCGAGAGAACTGCAAAGTTTACAATCTGCACTATATAATAAGAGAACCGTCTGTCTGTCAGTCCGTCCGTCCGTTTGTCCGTCCGTCTGTCCGAAGCCTTATTTTCCCCTATCTAAAACTGAAGGAAAAAATTCCAAGGCACCCCACTTTTTTTTTTTGCCAAACCGTATCCAGGATACGAGCCCGGGAATTCCCGGGTTATTGGTGAAGACCTGGTCACGGGCCTTTGTGAACTTGGTTGCTTTTGTGCACTTGGTGAAGTTCGTGGACTTTGTGGACATGGTGAAATTTGGAGTATTGTGAACTTTTTCGATAGCATGGAAAGATATTTCCAAGTACATACTTTCATGATTTATTCAACAAAAGGGTTGCGTTTGGTGCACTAGTATGTATACTCCAGTACCATTACCGATACGTATCCCCTGCTGTGCTTCCCGATCGCTACATTGAAACATGAATCATTCTTTTGAGAAATATTTGGTGCTTCCTTCCAACTGGAGCGATAACAATAAAGTCAGCAAAAGATCCCGAATAAACTGTTGTGTAATTAACTAACCAGAGACAACGATAATAAGATGTGGTGCAAACATGATGAAGATTGAGCAAAAATATCATAATCTACGTACGTACTCATCCTTGAAGTCACTGAAGATCATAAGTTTGGGGATATTCCACACACGAAACAAGGAAGTTAAGTTAGCGGCGTGCACAGGGTGCATGTGCAAACCCCCAACCTCCCCAAACCTCCCCCTTGGTTAAATAACGTAACAGGTTAACTCATCGCTTGATCATTTTGAGACTGTTCTGCGCATCTCCTCGTATGACGTTAGGTGGAGCGAAAAACGTCGATGTTGCACAAGTATCAATAGTATTCGCCTAGTGCATTTATACCATTGTTTCCGCTACATAGGGCTTGTGTGTGTTTGAAGTTTGGCGGTTTTGAACACGAAAAAAAGAACTTGAAGCTTTTTCGTTTTCCTACAGATCCGGTGTAGCGAAAAAAGTGAGTTTTGGGAGTAAAAGAGTATACTCAATTTTCCATGTCACCGGTAACATCTACTGTACTCCAAACATTTTTTTACCCCAGCAAAATAATAAACTACTACGTAGTAATTATGAGAAATTTAGTTCTCCTTTCAAATTTTCCCAAGTAACCACAGATCCTACCCCCAGTTCAACTAACAGGTACCTCTATCCTACAAAAAGTTAATCGCAATTAGCAAAGACATGTTTAAAAGAGCCCTGAAGTATTGTTCAACCTAGAATACCTACCCTGCAGCAATCAAGTGCATTAAACAAGTTTCAACTAACACTGGCTTGCCTCTGCTATTCTTAGATAAAATAATGACGACATTAATAGGCAGATACCACAATTGAACAACAGCCAGCACAGCACTGAAAAAATAGTTAACCTCTATTTAGAACTTCATAACTTGAGCACGTACAGAAAAAAACTGACACTCTGATTAAATACATCTCACAGCACATCCAATCTGTCGATCCAGCAAAGAAAACGGCAGCGCAGCCGCATTACAAACCTTTGAAACTGACAGCGTTGTTCAGCACCAAACCAAATGTACCTGACCTCCAGAGAGTAGTCGTGGTCTATAAATTCATGCTCACGCATGCTAGCTGTAATGCTACATACATTGAGTATACGACCTGCGCACTGGAACGAGGAGAGCAAAGCATCACCGGTACTCTTCAAGCAGTATCTTCAATCACTACAGAGACGACCACCAAACAGAACATCCTCTCTTGGACACGTTCTTCTCAGTATTTAGTATAATTTAAACATACTTTGACAAAACATCAATAAAAGTAGCAGAAGCTCTGGAACTTAGGAAATATGCACCGATCATCAACGTCAAATACAATGAATATTCAATCTACCTAAAGCTGTTCTCTAGCATGTACGCTCCCATTTGGACTACTATTAGGGCATTGACCACCGGCACTTCCCACGAGTCTCGCACCAATCATGCCAGCAACTGCACTTCCTTGCGCTTTAGTCTTACCGGTTATTATACTAGCTTAAATTTACCAAAGAGTGTAATCTTGTACTTATTGTGCTTCATTTTGTTTCAGACTAGATAGCTACCTGATGATGTCTCCCAGTAGTAGATGGCCGAAACGTTGTGTTTTACATAGCCTGAGCATACTTTTACTGTAGAATTGTTCTTTTTAACATTAGCAATGAACAGAAATGTGTTTTTAGAAGCGCGGGAAAATCTGTTCAATATTTTTTGCTCTGGTACGAATTTTGGCCTCGCATCTCTGTGCTGTTTCAAAAAGAGTGTCTTTTATTTGTCAGCCCAAGTTTAGACTGTTTCTGTGTAGTTCATTACTTTTTCTTCGTTCACTTACATGAACTCCTGAAAAACGCAAACGATTCTGAAGATCGTGCGAAGTGATTACTAGATTTTTTTGTCGTTTCACCTCTCTACGTAGTCTGGGAAGGACCTCCTTTGCAGCATTCGATCTGCATCGATTCTCAATAGTATCATATCTTTAACTCTTTTCTGTAGCGAATGGGATTGTCAGATCATTGGATATCTTTCTGTATCCATCTTTCTACAGCTTAACAACCAAGTCTTTCGTGCGTTAAGCCACGTCTACACGATCCATCACTTCATCAATCACAAACACAAGAATCGACAAACAAAAACACGAACACTTCGCTTCTTTGTCCCAACGGCATCAAAAACAGAAGCCACGAACACTTCAAGTTTACTATACGCGAATTCAGCATTCCATTACTATTAATCGATATTCCACCCTCACTTTATCGGTCAGATATTTATTTTAGTTGTAGATGCTGTTTGGCGGGTTAAACTTTATATATACTAGCGAAAAGTATAACTAAAAATTCACTCGCTGGTCTCCTCAAATGCAGAAATGCAGACGATAGAACAATAATTTCTGCTTTTTTATTCATAAATTTCTTTCATTTCTATTGCAATTCACACTGTGTACATCCGTTTCTTCAATTAAGACGTAACTCTTGCTCCATTGTAGCTTTTACTAATGAAAAAAAGAAGGTACAGATGTATCTTGAGGAATATGCTACAGTTATTACTAATTGGCAACATATAGTTGCCAAATGCTTCCCGCTGTACAAAAGTTTGAATCAAACATAAACAAAATTCGCTATCCTGGTAAATTAAATAAAAGATTAAACTTTAATTACTAAATAATATCATTAAAACAGATACATGTATTTCACAGAGCGAAATATAATTTGCAACTTTTTGTCTGACAAACTCCGAGTGCTTGTGCTCAAAGTTTTCCAGCACTGCTGGCCAACAAAAAGCACAAACTTTGAAGGTTCGCTGCGCGTGTTTGTTTATCAAAATCGTTGCGCGATGACAAACTTCGACGAAAAGATGGATTGTGTAAACGCGGCTTTAGTCTCTTCCTTACGTCCTGCCCTACTTAGAACCACATTCTGTGAGTAGTGATTGCAGAATGGTCCGGCTTTGATCTCAGGCTGAAGACTAGAGTTAATAAGAACATTCTAGAGCAATCTAGAATATTGTATGCTAGTGCTCTGAAGCTTAAGCAAAATCTACAGCTGTATAATCAAATTGATGCTGTACTAACAATTTTTTCGCCCGAAAACATGAACGTGCATATTTTGTTATATATGAATAAATTTCTGATTTTCAGTTGCAGATTCCAATTCTATGCCCCACCATACATGTATAACATAATAATTTTGTGTTGTCCATTAGCTACAAATGTGATTAACAAGCAAATTTTTGGTGTACGGACACTTAAAGCACTCCACCCCGACGTATGTAATGAAAAAATAGTGCAGTGTTGAAGTGGCAGTATATTTCTCTACGTCTGTTACAGCACTTTGAGTTCCGGTTCCCCAAGATGTGCACTCTCCCATGGTCAGACCAGCCAACGCCCATACGAGATTTAACTTTTTTTTCACTAAAATGTAATGTACTTTAACTGCTCTACCCATGACCAGACAATTGTTCTTAAACAGCTGCCCAGACCGAAATTGAAGTGTTAGAAGTAATTCTGCAGTGTTCTAGAAAAATATCGGTGAGAATTCCTGGGAATCATCTTATATTGCCGAGATCCAAACTTGGCACAAATTGACCAAGACCCTAGGATCGGGGATGAAAACCCTAGCTCTAACCACCGGGCCACTGATATGCAGAGAACACCTCATAAGGATTAAGCGTGACGTCGCTGCTGCGGAGGCAAACCGAATACATTCGGAAATGTTCTGAATCGAAATTACGGTTCATAAAAATAAGTTGGAAGGCGTAATTCACTCTCATAGCAAAACCGAGTTAGGTAGCCTTCGATTCGCTAAAAAAATTAAGATTTCGAGGGTTGACATGTCCGAAATTCTAGACCAGAGCACAGGCTTTGCCACTTAGAAATCGTGTAGCAAGTATGAGAAGGTTCCTGAGTGCGTTCAGTGAAGTGAAGACACCGTTTTAAGGAGCAAAATCGATTTTTGGAAGGCTCGGAGGCCGGCGAATAAGAGCCAACGGTCGAGACTGGATTCAAAAGGCTTAGATTGATGACAATTAGGGTACATCTGTAGCTCTTATTGGTTCCGGGTCTGCGCCGTTCAGCTGACTTGCAGTAATTTGTGCATGGCAGGAGAAGAACCGCAGTCAATTTGATGAAAACTGCCGCCTGTGAGATACGAACCGCAGCCAATTGTACGAGAGCCGCAGCAATTGATTTCAAACCTCAGCCCGTGGGATAAGAACCGCAGCCAATTTCATGAGAACTGCAGTCAGTGTCAGTGGGATGAGCACCGCAGTTAGTGGGATGAGCACCGCAGTCAGTGGGATGAGCACTACTGTCAGGGGGATGAGTATCGCAGTCAGAGGGATGAACACTGCAACAAGTGGGATGATCACCGTAGTCAGTGGAATGAGAACCACAGCTAATAGGATGACAACCACAGCCGATGGGATGAGCACCGCAGTCAGTGGGATGAGCTCCACAGCCAGTGGGATAAGCACTGCAGTCAGGGGGATGAGTATCGCAGTCAGTGGGATGAGCTCCACAGCCAGTGGGATGATCACCGTAATCTGTGGGATGAGAATCACAGCTAATAGGATGACAACCACAGCTGATGGGATGAGCACCGCAGTCAGTGGGATGAGCACCGCAGTCAGTGGAATGAGCACGGCATTCAGTGGGATGAGCACCGCAGTCAGTGGGATGAGTACCGCATTCATTGGGATGAGCACCGCAGTCTTTGGGATGAGCACCGCAGTTAGTGGGATGAGCACCGCAGTCGGTGGGATGAGCACCGCAGTCAGTGGGATCAGCACTACAGTCATTGGAATGAGCACCACAGTCAGTGGGATGAGCACTGCCGTCAGTGGGATGAGCACGGCATTCAGTGGGATGAGCACCGCAGTCAGAGGGATGAGCACCGCCGTTAGTGGGATGAACACAGCAGTCAGTGGGATGAGCACCGCAGTCAGAGGGATGAGCACTTCAGTCAGTGGGATGAGCACCGCAGTCAGTGGGATTAGAACCGAGGACATTGGGGTTGGAACTCCAGTACGTTCATTGGGTGGCAATGGACATTACATTAGATTGGGCGAAAAATTGAGAGGAATTTTCGATAATGAAAAGAACAGTATCGGATGTAAGAGAGTGTTGGATGTTTACATACGAGCGATAGGGGAAAGAGACGAAGCTTTGGAACTGTGCACGTAAATAAAGCTTTTCATCTACATCGCTCACTTTTGATGTAAATAGAATATTGCTTTGCATTTCGTACCGAATTGGTGAAATTTGCTCAACATCTATCTAAAATTTAACTTTTTCACACATATAAGGTAGAGTCTCCGCACCTCCCCTGGAATACCTACACGTACTCGTTCGTGCTGAGAATATAGGTCAACTGGTCCAGAGAAGTAATAACGGCTGCAGTCGACCATTTTCATAAAGAACTGTGGCACCATCGACGGGAGGTTCAACCACCCACCCTCCCCCACCCCCNACTCTCCCTTTCTGGATGAAGTTAGCGCATACCGAGCAACTTGCTGATTCAGCGCTCCGAGCGTAAAAAGAAAAAAAAACTGCTCGCCTGTCTCTGTACTCGATCCCGGCACCTCCAATGCAACCTGTTCGGCACGCAAGGCTGCTGCTTCCGTAAGTACACGAACAGTTATGATTCACAGGCACGCACTGATATAGGAGTAAGTGTGCTTCCGGCATATTTTCCTCCTTTTGTACAATGGTGGATAAATGTTTGTCAGCTTCACGTTTTTCAATGGTGCCCATATGTTTCAGCTCCCTTATAACGTTCTTTCAATTTTTTTTTAATTTTTGTTTAAAGAGTCAAAAAAGTTTTGAAGATTTGGTCGAAGTTGTGTAAAGGTTCTGCAGTTCATTTCTTCAAGTTTGTAAATAGAAATTTGGGCCATGGTTCTCGTAACCATCGTCGGCGCAGCCATCTCAGCTGTCACCGTAATCCTCAGTGTCAGCTACATTTACCGCAAAATGACAAGATGGTGTCCGGCACACCTGCGGATGGACGGCAAGACTGTCATCATAACAGGGGCAAGCGCAGGTATGAAAGACACATTACATACCCAATACAGAGTGTCAGATGCGTAGCCTGGATTTTATAATTTTGATGGGGAGGGGCGCCAGACTGCTATAGGCCCTCCTCCTCCGTGGGCCCCCTTCATTGACGTCCTAAATCATTATAAATCCCACCTTCGAGAATAAAATGGACCATCTGCGCTGTTGTCATGTTGTCATGATACGCGCGTGTACTCAAAAAAGTCCATTTCATATCCGAAATGGGGTGTCTCACCAAAATCCTATAATAAAAAAAAAAAAAAACAGAGCAGGACGATATCTTCTTCCTCCAGGGCAAGAGAGATATACAGGTCTTATACAGTGCATTCACCAGCTAAAAACAACGTCAAGGAGTTCACCTTGGCATCACGCCATTACTAATACTCATTATCATGATTTTGCTACACCGACGGCCTTCATCTTCAGTTTCAAATAACAATGAAAAAATGAGAGAGACCAAGTCCACTAGGGCAATATATTGCCATTCGAAATATAATTATTTTAAATACCTAACGGTGCTAAATGTTTATATTAAACGAATAAAAACCATTACAAATTTAAACGGTAGAACTTGTCTAAATTACATTGTTTAATTAATATAACAGAACTTTTGGCTCCCTTTTCATGAACATAGATTTTACACGGTAAAAAATTGTTTTGATTTTACCAAATTTCAGACTGCTGTTAAAATCACAGACAAATTACGAAATTCCGTAAATTTGACGGGAAAATCACTGGCTGCAATAATGCCAAGAAAATTCCGTAAGATTTACGGAATTTTTTTACAGTGTAGCTACTGTACCGATTTTCAAGTGTTTTTTTTTTTTTTTTTTTTTTTTGCATCGGACGGAGTCTCCTCCAACGACAGCTACAGTTCCCTAGCAGATTAAAACGCGGCTTAATTTCTTGATTCTGCTGGGATGTTAGAAGTAAGTTCCGAAAGTACCCATGTTACACTCGAGTAGCACGCAAGATGAAATCATTACAACACGGTCATGTACAATCAAGGGATACGAAGTGCACTTTCTCGTCCGTTATTTTCTGACGGCGGGCAGCAACAGCGATTGAATAAAATAAAATTTCAATTGTAAGATGAGTGTAAATAGTTGTCTATGCATTTCGCTCAGGACGCCAAGCATATCATGGCTAACTGTCTCCGCAGGCATCGGGAAGGCCACAGCCCGGGAGCTGGCCAAGAGAGGCGCCCGAGTCATCATGGCCTGCAGGAACGTCAACAAGGCGCAGGCTGTTGCAGGTAACTCCAGAGTGTACTACGTACAGTTAACTGTCTTGTGGGAATAGCGCTACCTGAAATGTTCTACATAGACCACGCTAGGAGAGAAAGGGGGAAGTAGAGTGTTTTCTTGACGTGACCAAGGCCAAACTTTGTGTGACGTCAAATCCAATTAGAGGAGTCGACATTTTTGGTTTAGAGGGGTGGGATGATGTAGGTATATTTAGGGAGCTGCTGGAGCGTCACTGACTGTGCAAGGCGTAATTCATGTTTTTTTTTTTTTTTTTGTACCAGCACACTGTACAATTTCATGCACTTCTCAACCCTCATCCTGCTAATGGCGTGTCCGGAGATACCTACGACAGGTTTTGATTTTCAGAAGCAGCGCGTTGTTTTTTGCTCAGAAATTTTGAAAGCATTTTCAATAGGCGTCGGAAAAGTTGACTTAGCTTTCGTTTACCAGTAGCGGTAAAATATGGTCGTCTTCTAGTTATAATGATAAGATATGAAATATTTTTTCGGAACGTACAGAAATATGTCCTTGCAAGAACCAAGTTTTACGCAGTGAAATTTTAAGTGTTGAAGTAATAAAAAACATAATTCTTCTCGTGCATTCGCTTGTTTAGATGTGCTACTTTGAGTACCCAACTACCAGATCATTGGTCTTTGTGGTCGCATACCCTTGCCGATACTGTGTTTAACTGTAGTTTAACGAAGATAAAATTTAGAAATTCACACTGTATGCTATACAGGCTATACATCTACGAGTGTCGCTTGCTCGTTTTCTAGTATTGGATTATGTAAATAACTCTTCGAGGCTTTCTGATCTTTCAGTTAGTATGGACTGACTACCTTGTATATTACCAAGAGTGTTTGTTTTATATTGCACGTAATGCATTCTATAATTCTGGTAAGATACCAATAGGTCCTACCGGATACTTTTGCTAGCATTAACGGGGCACAGGCAATTGTAGACTGCTAAAAGTTGTTTTTCAAGTACCGGTAGTATATTTTGTACTTTATATATAGTACTTTTGAGGACACCTCAGCTGGTATTAACTGGATGTATATATACCTTGTAGATAGCTAATGTTGTATTATGTCGTACCGAAACTTAGGTGATACATGATTTTTTAATGTAAGATAAAATTTTATAGGTAGTTCACCAGACTCTTCTGTGTTCTACGAACAGAGTAGCTATCAATCGTTTTATGCGTACAGTATATGTTTCTTAAATTGTGGGGAGATAACATGACCAGTATTAGTACATCTTGATAGACAGCATATCTAATAGAAACTTTGCCGCCCATGTAGCAATTATCATTCATTTGTCTCAACTTGCTAATAAATTCTGTTGAAAGTCTCAGAGATCTCGCTTAGAGTAACCTTCACTGGTCGGAAAAATTATGTCAATCAGGTAACTATTAGCTATAGTTTATGAAGAAGTATTTTTACTGATGTTTCAAATATTCCGTCATCATAAAATACTGAGTCCTTTAATTGATCTTCCAGATATATTTATTGTCTGCGGCAGACCAGTACCATGGCAATAAGGGTATTGTGAAGTGAAATCGATGTCCATGAACGCTGCCTGCTATCTTATTTGATGACTTTAAACGTAGCCAATATTCTACCTGGAATTTTTGAATTTCAGATGATAATTATACTATTAGCTCCAGACCATTGTCGTCCATATCTTTTGGGTTTCATGAATTTTTGGAACCATGATACCAGCCGGTTTAATGTGTTGTGTAGGCGATTATATAGAAATTTAAATGTCTGCTAAGATTTATTAATAATTATATAATCTGTGCTTCGCACCTACATTGCAGACGAAATCATTGCTCTGACTTGCAACACAGAAGTACTGGTGATGGAGCTGGAGCTGGCAGACAACAGTTCAGTGCGCAAGTTTGCTGCGAAGGTCAACGCTGAGGAAGACTCTCTCCATGTGCTGGTATTTCTGGAATAAACAATTATTAAGTATACATATGCTTTCGTAGGTATATTTTGTGTATTACCTATATAAGCAGGGCTAACAGAAACACATGGACAGAGTTTAAGTGTCTGTAACTGAACCAAGCATTGTTTTTCAGTATTAGTATCATATAAGTAAACTAGAGCACTCTGAGAATGCATACCTCCGTCAAGTAAGGCAACGGTAACGAAAAATTCA
>LQNS02007215.1:29377232-29390484 GCA_001587735.2 Parhyale hawaiensis | reverse complement strand
TAGATTTCCTTTAGCAGCGTTTTGGGCTTCCCGGTGTTGCAAATGCTTCATTTGGGTTGTATTACCTGTCCGTGGGAGCCCAAGCGTGAAGTTTTAATAATAATAATAATAATAATATAAGGGACCCGTACTGTTAAACGAACATACATTCATCTTACAATATTCGACTGGAAAGCTGCGTGACTGTCTTTCAACTGAGGTTTCTATTTAAAAATGCACAACGACTCCAAACTGCCCAGTGTAACTTGGTCAGATGCAGTGCCCCAACACTTTCATATCATTCAGCTTTACAGGGACATTGCAAGATTCAGCGTGTGTGTGAACAGCAGACTGAGATGGATGAGCTAAGACAGAATTAGTAAGAATGCTCTTTCCAGCGTGCTCAACAACTCTACAACTGTACGGATTAACGGATTAAAGGCATGAAAAGAACAAGCTTATACTTGAACAATTAGGTTATAGTGACCTCATCGCTGAGAATTATTCCAGAATTTATTTCAGCGCGGTGATTGCGAAGTATAAATGGAAGTTCACATTTCAGTGTCTCAGACTATTCTCTAAAAAAAGGAAAACCATGTAAAACGTTGTACGCTCCTGAGGCAATTCATCACTGATATCATTTATACTGTTTAAGAATCTCTTAGCCTGAAATTCAAACAATTTGCATGGGTAACCATTCGACGAAATAGTTAAACACTTCAATCGAATACACTAATTGACAGGGTCAAGAACTTAATCCACATATCGAGCCTGTATGTTTGTTTTTGGCCTATTCAATTTCCCACAGCCAACCACAAGACCTCTCACGGAGGGTAATCGATTAGATTAGATAGGAGGCAGTAGACCAACCAGTAGACTCATTCCTAAAGAGACTTACGCCCCGGCACTCTATAAGCTATTGCCATTATGTTAGTAGGATATAGAGGACAGGAGAAAAGAGAAAAAAAAGGGGGGAAGAGTCCCTGCCAAAGAGACGATCATGAATACACGCAAGCACGATCAAGAGCCGCGGACATGCGGAGCTTAGACACATCAAACTGTGTAGTTGGAGCGGGAGAGAGAAGAAAACGGATTAAGGTGGCCTCGGAAGCTTTGGCCGTTAAGAGTTTGCGACTCCTGGAGGAGGAGTTCTTGGCTGCGGAGGATGTCTCTCCCAATATATGTGAAGGCCATTTTTAAAATAAATAAATTAATTAATTAAACGCGTTGACTGAATCCGCACTAACCACATCGGAAGGGAGTCTATTCCTGATGCTGACTATGAAATGCGGAAAGAACTGCAAACTTAAGGTCGTTCTTCGAGCTTTATGCTTGAGTTTTTGATCGTTGTTTCGCAAGCGATCACTGGGGTCTTTGAAAGAGCCCCGTTGCAGGTACGTCGCTGAAACCATTCAAATACTTGAATGTTTCTATTAGTTGCCCCCTGAGACGTCTTTGCTCGAGAGAGATCGACCCAGTTCTTTACTCGACATTCATACGAGCCTGAGCGTCTCCGTCGTGGGTGGACCCTGCTGGAGTCTCTGGACTTCCGTTGGCCAAACGCAGGCACTCACCGTTTATCAATTTCGTTGCTCTGCGTTGGAGTCTTTCCATTTTATCGATATCTTTACGCAGATGTGGCGACCAGAATTGACTAGCAAATTCAAAGTGTGGCCTCATTAACGCCTTGTACAAGGGAATGATGATGTCCTTGGACTTGTATTCAAAATTTCTGGTGATGAATCCCAGTACTCTGCTTGCCATTTTCACCCTCCTGTCAACTTGCTGACTGTGTTGTAGTTTGTTTGTAATAGCGATTCCCAAGTCCCGTTGTTGGGTGACAGCAGCCAATACCGTCCTGTTCATTTACAATGGGGGTGAAGGGTTCATCAGTCCTATAATAGTTCTAGAATCTCTGGAGAAGATTCTAGAAATTCTTTGTATTCGCAGTCTTTCAATTCGCAGGGCAGCGCCATCTAGGAAGCAGTAGAGCGAAAAAATAGTAGGTGCGCATTTGTCGTGTGCTGTGCGGTTTTGTCAATGTGCGCATTTGTCAGTGTGAGGTTTTGTCGTGTGCGCATCTGTCGTGTGCGCTTTTGTCGTGTTAGCTTTTGTCCTCGTGAGCACTTGTCGTGTGCGCATATGTCCGATCACCAAACTTAGGATATCATCCTTAGGACTCACAGAAGGCGAACATCAAGCATGGTATCGTCTATGGTTAAACATAGTTCATATTGAACAAATAATGGCAGTATGCTACGCCACCACACATATGATGACAAGAGATATCTCTTCGAAAAATATATTTTCTAAGAAAATAGACAACAAGGTATCTTATGTTAAAGCGTTACGGGTTGAAGCCCTCATGTAACGAACAAAATAACTATGTATATTATCTTAAATAATATCAGACTAGAGTCCTTAGTCGTTATAAATAACGCAAAAGAAACTATTTCCACGTCTCCTGTATCATGTTTGTCGCCATGATTCTAACTGTAAGGAGGATACATTACACTCGCTAAGGCTACAACATTATCTTCCATACAATTACAATATTAGATATATTAGAGAACTCTTCCAAATCGACTTCGCCAAGTACATGGCCATCTAAAGCAGCCCAAACTATCATAAAAATAGACTCAGTTCTCCATACAATAGTTTTTAACATCAGTTCAAAGAAACTCTGATGAATATATTCCTCCTTGCATCAGGCTTAGCCACGACGCAGAGTAGTTTTCTTGCACACATTCCCATGTGGTCTAGTGGCTAGGATACCTGGCTTTCACCCAGGAGGCCCGGGTTCGATTCCCGGCATGGGAAGCTTGTTTTATGGCGATAGCCCATAGAGTACCGGAGCGTAAGTCCCGGCTGCTCTCTGTGAATGGGCCTACTAGTCAGTCTATTGCCAGCTATCTATTCTATTCTACAACTGCACTAGACCATGTTATTAGTCAATGCCTCATTCCAAGCGATAAAGTGTAGCACTTCCACGACAGTGTTGCAGCCGGTCTACCCCTTTGTCATTTCAGCTCTTCTTTCAGCATATCAGGGCCGGATTAATCTCTTCAGAGGCTCTAAGCTTTCAAGACGTTGGTGACCCACATACGTTCTTGTAATTACCGCACGCACCAATGACCTTATGTTTTTGTCGAATGTATCAGTCTCCTTGTTTGTCGGTTACTAAGGTAACCCAAAGAGTAATGGATGGACTTTACGAAATTTACAAGGATTATTAGGCATGTGTGAAGGAATAAATAATTAACTTTTGGGAAATAATTTGACCAACCGTTTGTAACCTCCGCCTAGGAAGTTATCTTTTTGTTGTATTTGTCTGTCTGCCTATTTGTCTGTTACCAAGATAACTCAAACTCATATGAACGAATCTTTACGAAATTGACAGGGATTATTGGGCATGTAAACAGTAACAGCTGATTAACTTTTGATAAAAATCAGTTCATCTATTTGTTTGCTTGTTTCTTTGTTCGCTTGGCTATTTTTGCTTAGTACCGTAAGTCAAAAAGTTATCGTCTGATTTTCATAAAATTTGCATCAGTTGTTAGGTATATTACGAAGAGTATTTAATGACCAAATATTTGTGATGATCCTTTTGTTCGTTCGTTTGTTGCTGCGTTTGATTCTATGCTTGTTAGCACAATAACTCCAAAAGTTGTTGATGGATCACAATAAAATTTACAGGAATTGTTGGTAATACGAAAAGACATAAATGATTAAATTTTCGTGATGATCGGTGGGTTTGTTTGTGTGTTTGACTTTCCTTTGTCATAATGTTTTTTAGCAGCATACCTCAAAAAGTTGTGGACGGAGCTTCAAAAAATTACAGAAACTATTAATGCTCCCAAAAGGCACAAATGATTAGATTTTGGTGCTGATACAAAGAAAATAATGATTTTTGAACCAATTTGAATTTTCCGTTACCGTTGCCTTGCTTGGCAGAGGTATGCGCTCCCAGAGTGCTCTAGTTTGTCTCTGTTTTTCTCGGCCACAGTACGACAGTACCGAAAACAAGCTACAAACCAATCTCCATGAAATTTTTTTTTTGGGACAGTTAAGGATAATACCAGAAGTAACAAAATTTTGTTGGTTAGCTTTTTTTTTTTTTGTCAGCAGCATAACTCAAAATGGTACGAGCAAATCTTTAGAAAATTTCCTGGAAGGGTCATGAGGAACGGATGATGCAGCTTTCGTGTAGTTGAAAATGAAGTTCCAGATTCAGCCGCAATATAAATTTTTCAACAGCGCTGCATCATTTGGAGGAGGTGCGCGCAATCGGAATGCTTCTCTAGTTCAAAAACGGAAACATATTGAATCACACGAAAAATTTTCTCTGCGAAAGTTAAACAAAAGTAACAACAAACCAAAAAAAAATGTTAATTGCCTCACAAAGGAAAAGACATTTGTGCCGGAGTTCGTCTGCCTGTTAGGCTGTTTTTCAAGAAGAAAACTCCAAACGTTATGGACGGATCTTTTTGAAATTTAGAAGAATTGTTAGATATGTTAGAAGCAACCGATACTTAGTTTCTGGTGAAAATCCGTCCAAAAGTGTGTTTGTCGTTTTTTTTTACCTTATAGCTAAAAAAAAACACTGATATTCATGAAATTGACAAAAGCTGTTAGAATTAAAAATATGAGAAACAAATGAACTAATTTTTGTAATTTTTGTGACGATATACGGGTCCATTTGTTCGTTTTTTTTTAGCAACATGACTCTGAAAGTTATGAAAGTTATGAGCGGATCTTAATTAAACTTGCAGGCACTACTAGTAATTTTACGTGATACAAATTATCCTTTTTTTTTGTGTTGATGTGCTAGTTCGTTTGTTTTCTTGCCTCTCTGGTTTCCTTTCTATAAGTCTAAACAACTGAAAAAGTTATAGAAGGATTTAATGAAATATACAAGAACAGAGGAACTGCTAGCCGTTTTGCGAGAAACAAGTGACAAAGTTAAGGTTTTTATTTAAATTTGTGAATTTACCTTTACCTTTTATATAAAGTTTTCGTCGGCCCTGCTTTGCTTGGCGGATGTTTGCTCTTTTAAAGTGCTTCTCCAGTTTCTGTATAATTTCATTTACATTTGAAATGTTTCCTCCTGTGCCGCCCCCTTCCTTTGGTGCCCTAAACACGCGCTTGTTTTCCCTTTAATGATTAATCCAACCCTGAGCAGATTGTCTGCAAGATTTGTTGTGTCTCAGTTAACACAGCTGCGTGTCTACCATAAGATTTACTATTGCTGTTAGTCGTCAAATCCGTTGGCTGAAGCAAGCGTCATTATTTATTACCAAAGCTTTTTGTATTTCTTCAAATATAAGCCCATTAGAACTGAGGAAGCTGCTGTCATTTTGACTGTATAACAGGACACAGCAACACATTCAGACAATTTGATGAGAGAACACGTTGCAGCAAAGTGACGTGTCATAAATTTAAGCGATCAATGCTGATTGTATCATATTCTGCGGTTGTTAATTCGAATTTAATTTAGTTTATCTTATCGTAATGCAGAAGAGACATCATGGAATATTTAAACAGATAATATATATGCACATTGCATTTTTTACTTTGTTTATATTATTTTACTGAGTCAACTTTGTCGGTAGGAATATAGCATTTGTTGATGCCATATGATGATATGCGGGGAGAGTTTCGAGAAAATAATTTATTTTGATGTTAATTTAGAAGTCACTTATAATTTTGCAGTCCCATCATGTCACAACATCACGCGACAACATCGTACGAGCCACTGGGCCTTCCCAACAGATAAATATTACACGAACTACGAGGACACATAATACGTGGAACCCGTTACCCTATATGGTGATTATAGTCTCGCTGCGCTACTGCGACCTGAGGTTATGAAATGGTGCCGACCATAGGTAGCGAGTCGAAATCTTCTGCTTGGTAGAACCGAACGTTCCTCAAAGTTCTCTGTTCTTTCAGACCTGCGATGAAGGAGCGCAGACATCTTTGTTTTTGGCCCTCTCGGATGAAGGCCAAACTCGGTCTGGCCTGTACTACAGCAATTGTCAGGTAATACTCAAATCAGTGGTTCCAGCCTGCTTCACTGATACGATATTTAACTGATACATGCTCTTCATCAGGGGCTCTTAGCCTGGTAACTAATACATCCTGTGACCTGAGCCACTGTGAGCAAACAAAGCCTTTGAATTACTTATAACAGCGGTGGGGACTTGCTTCACTGAAGCCTTGATAAAATATGCAAAGGTAGATCTTACAGCAGCTGAAAGAGCCGCGGGTCGCAAGGCTTCGTAAACTGATTACCGGGCGGGTCGGCTCTTGGGGCCGCGCCCAGCATAGACCACTGCAGGCAACAAATTCCTGCTGTGTTTGTGACTTCATGAGCAACTTCTGTGTTCCGACTCAAGCTAGAAGGTTCAAAAAATACAAAAAATTTGAAGATTGAATTTCGATGCAAATAATTCCACACTTTTGTGTTAGCTTGACATAACAAAAAACACCGTGATATGGCGAAACAAACACAGTTTATGGCGGATGTACACTGACTGAAGAGTTTCACCTCCACGCAATTCCACATCCGATTACGTTTCCGCGAACCAGGCCTTGGCACGCTCAAGGCTGAACAACTAAGATGAATGTCTAAAATACGAGTCGTTTCTTGCAGTTTGTTCGTTATGGCAGGCGGCAGTGGCGAAGCTTTGAGTATACCTCCAGTGTTTCAGTTTAATTGAAATTGCATAGAGTCTTCGCGTGACGTCCAAGCGCCGCAAGTTGTAGTCACGATAATATGACCACCAACGAGCAAGTTAAGTAACGGGGCAACTTTTCCGTTCGTGGGCACCCGCCGTCAGGACACTGATTAATCTCAAACTGGCTACAGATTAGAGCCCGACGAGGAAAACATTATACCTTCCTCCGTTCCCTCAGGTTTGAAATAGTTTATGGAAGCTATTAGTCGCGTTGGTCTCACGGACGATAACTGTTATGGGCGTGTTCGATTAATCCTACGAGTCAAGCTTGACTTATCCGAACCTTCAGACAGGTGATCTGGCTTCGGCTTTTTGATTCAAGTTTTAGGCGTTGATTCTTACTGAGTTCCCTGTAAGACTTCCTAGAACGTACTCTGCTTAACATAATCTGGCTGTATCTAGCACCGACAACACGATTAAAAAGCACTGACAACACGCTTAGATCGACTTTGACGACCCAAGCGAGCGTTCTCTCTATGTATAAAAGTCTCATAAGTTGATATGGAGAAGTCGAGCCCACTCGTCCGGAACTCCATATAGGTACGCTGGCTTCGACCCGCTAAGTTGAGTTTCAGACGCTAACCCCACATTGATTAGCCCTGAGACTTTTCAAAACCTTCATGCTGCTCCGTAAGATGGAGTTTTCAACCTTCCCTGACGTAATCGGGTTGCTGCGAACATATGCGATTCGATTCAGAGTGGTAAAACCAACTTTTNTATCCGAACCTTCAGACAGGTGCCGTAGTTTCGACTTGTTTCAAATTTCAGGCATTAACTCCTAATGAGTTTCCTATGAGACTTTCGTGAACATAGTCTTATTCCGTAATATGGAGATTTCAGTCGGCTCGACATAATCTGGCAGTATCTAGCTCCTGCAACACGGTCCAAAGTTCCGAAGCTAAAGTTCCTGTCTACATTTCCGGACAAGCCAAGTTGGTTTGGCTCAGATCGACACGACCCGAACGAGCGCGCTCGCTTTGTTTAAAAATGTCATCAGTTGATGTGGAGATGTCGAATCCACAAAATTTGACTTGTTCGAAACTGTCAACAGGTGCGCTGGTTTCAGCCCGCTAAGTTGAGCTTCAGACGTTAACCCTACATTAATTAGCCCTGAGACATCTAAAAATTCCATCCTGTTCCGTAAGGCCCGTTGCTGACGAGAGTCGACAAATAAGAACATTTCACTTTCCTGGAACTAAAGTTTCAGTGACCTTAACGTGTTTGAACATCGCAATAAAATGTACGTTATTGCGAGCTGAAACTCACTCAAAATTAAGAGAGTTATTCCAAACTGTTGTAGTTGGCACTTGTCGTAAAGGATTTTTTCCAATGACAGCTTAGATTTTGAGCCAATCAAGAGTCGGATGCTTAAACGCCTTGTAAAGTTACGAGTATCGTAACTGTACAGCTGCAGGCGCGAGTGCAATCATGTAACAACTGAAGTTCCGCATTTTTCTCTTCGATTCAACGACTGAATATCAGTTTATTATTTAGTTATAAATTATTGGGATGTTCAAACCATTTGGGTCATAACTTCGTGAAGATCAGTATTAGGAAGCGATAAAATCTGAGCCGTGATATCGGTACTTCTTCAAAGAATTGTACAGTTTATGTTACCGTACAGACGTTTGTGCATCCGGCCCCTGGATCGTTGAAATCTTGCCAAGACGAAATTGTGCTCCGTAAAGACAAAATCAGATAAGCGGGTTTTTGATAGCGTCTTCAACCGTCCATGACGAAATCGGGTTGCTTCGAACACAGATGCAATTCGATTCGGAGTGACGAAGCCAACTCTTCAGGCTGAATTTTCGAACAGGTCAAGCTTAGTGTGCTACACATCAATCGATAATACCCTCACACGTGCCCCTCGACAGGTACTGAGCCCTGCTCAACAAGCTGAGGATGTGGAGCTGGCGAGGAGACTGTGGGACGTGAGCTGCGCAGCCGTGCGACTGCAGCCTGAGGAGATGATTCCTACGTCATTCTAGGTCGTCTGCATTCTCCAGTAACCACATACACTAAGGCCAAGGCCACACCAGGGCAGCAAGCAATGCTATACGCATATGCACCGTTAGGTCCAATTTAGGGGCTAAAGGCTTCTGAAGCCTTATAAGATATTCTTAAGTCTCCCCAACAATTTTAGGGGTTGTATTTGAATATTTAGCTATGTACATTGAAATAGGGTAGACTTGTACATAACACAAGCCAGCACTGACACAAGTCTAACATGTATATGTTTACAATTTATACATTAATCAAATTGCAGTTGGTTCCCTTCGTAATCAAGTAAGTTATGTGCTCACTCGTGAAGCGGGCTACACTGCCCCCCGCCCTTTTATCTCCCAATACCAGTGGCGGCGCTGTAGTGTACCTATTGCAGCTTCATTTAAGCTAATTGTCATTGCAGCAAGGGTGATCAGTACGATGCTTATGGCATAAATATCGATATCGGTCCTTCAATTTCTGAGCAAAGGTTAAGATAAGGACCAAACGTTCGCTTCACTCGTTGAATCCTCTCTTTTTCCCTGAAAGATTTCTTGGGAAGTTGATATTGCTTTCTGTTCGCGATGGATGGGATAATATATTGTTGGTAATGTATTGCTCTTGCTCTAATAAATAATAATGAAGTACTGAATCGTGAGCCGAGCATATTGGCTAGTATTTTCAACCCTGGCAAGGTTGTGTAGAAGCATAACAATTGAAAATTCCTGTAGCTTAGGTCAAAATTGTGATTTTTCGGCTTAAGAACGGTTGAAATCACTTCATGTAGTTTCTGAGATGTTAGAAAATGGTTGTAAAACTGGATGTCTGGTGGTAAATAGGATTTATCCCCCTGACTTAATAAGGGATGAAACTTTGGAAATTTGAGTGTGTAGTTTACTTTTCGCTCTAGAACAAAATGCCGTTTTCAACACAAAAAAAAATCCAGTTTCTCTGAAATAAGTATGTATCTCTCTTTGAAAAGCGTTTTTGAACTTTTTACAACCCTGAAAGAGTTATGTTGAGTACTTAGAGATAATTTAATGTACAAAAGAAAGAATCATCATATATTATCTTTTATGGGTGCAGGGCCCAACAAATTAGGGTGCAGCACCATGAGGTATTCATTCGTATAAGTGACATTCATAAAGCTAACTCGTGGCGGGACGCGAATATTTTTTCCTGAACCTTTCAGCAAGTACAGTCTCAAGGCAGCCAATGGCGTGGTAGGTCACGGGCCACAGTGGGAGGGACGAAGGGGGATGGTTTGTGATGGTGTTGCAATCAGATACGTACCTCGAAAAAACTATGTAAATTAGCAATTTACCTGCCGTGAAGTTTATTCTGATAATTAAGAGGCATCATCAATTAAGGTGTGAGACGTACTTGAACTTTGTTTATATGTGAGCAACATGTGACTATTGCTCGTGTGTTAACAGCTTATATTGTGTCTCTGTGTATTTTGTGGACATGTTATAGGGAATAAATGTCACCAAGCATTGCGCGCAATGCCTAGTCAATAAGTGAATTGAATCACTCATACATTAAATGGATAGGTTTGATTTAAGCTATGTTAGACTACGTCCGGTTCTATTAGTTCAATGAACAGTATCATGAGAGATGCGTGCATAACTATAAAAGTTTACGACGAGTACTTTCTGAATCGGGCATAAGCCGTAGAATTAAGTTGGAGAGCTTGGCCTGTCCTATTTATATTATAGACTCTAAGAGGGAAGAGACCCAAAAGCAGATTTACAAGTACCTATTCTCTTCTCCAAAGAGATGAAATGTTTCAATAACGCAAATTGAAGCCAGATTTAGACACTACTACTGAAACTTCCATCGTGATCTGTCATATCGAATGCACTTAAAGCTAATTTGAATCCATATTATGAAGCAGGGTTGCAATTCAAAGACGCCACCAGTTTGACAGACACCCCCGGCCTGCACCCTCAGCAGCTGCAGTTGAGATCTGTGGACATAAATATGTACATAGGAAGCATGGGTCATGCAAGCAGTCCAGCGGGTCACCTTCCCAGCATAATAAAATGAAAATAATACACTTGCAGCTGTTGCTGTTCCAATGCTGAAAATCTATACTACAGGATTGCTGTTGATGTAAAGAACAATAATATCTGCAATAAATGCAGAACAACAAACAATACGGAATTCGTTAGTGGTATGTTTAGTACCTACGAAGCAAAATAACCTGGACGTTCTACATTTCACCTTTTTTTAAATGACTATCCCACCAAATTTATCTAAGAAGCAGCAAAACATTTTCAACGTCTTTAAGGGAATCCAGTAGACCTCCTCAGTTAGAGGCTTCCAAAACAGAGGAAACTCTTGAAAAAAAAAGACTCTATACTGCACCTTATTGGTAGTATATGCACTTCCCAGTCGGAAATAATAGTTGTGATTATTGTAGAATATAGTGGTGTATGAAAGATTAAGGTCGATTATGGATGATGAAACAATACGGTAGATATGTCGACCAAAACACAACGTTGATTTTAGTATATTTACGTCGATATTGGTGGAGGAAATATTGGTTGTTTAAGGTTGGTCAGAAAACGAAGGTCGATGGTAGTACATGGATGTTCGAAGACTATATATGGCAGAGCATATGCTAGAGCATAACCAGGTATGTTATCAACGGATTTCCGTAAGTACGATTATGAGTGGAATTCCTCTCCTTATTTGGGGAAGAATATGTAAAGGTTGCCATTACAATATGGCTAGAAATCCCAACATAATCGACCAATATAATATTGTACGACTAAATGTTTGATTGCGAAACATCTAAAAATTCATATTATGGTGAAAAAATTGAACACATTTTCAGTTTTTTTCTTTCCTGTCGATGAATTGCAAAAAATTGCAATGTATGTATGGACGTTAACTGCCTTGACGTTATTTTTATCTACCGTTTCTAAATTTTACTAACGCTTCATCAGTTTAGCGTAGTTACCCATCATTTTTATTTATTTGTTGTATCCCTTGTAAAACAGTACTGCAATCTTTGATCAAATATTGCCGTCTATTTTTATGTTTCTTCAGTTTATATCTGTAAAGTTTCATGAACAAATTATTCTCATTAGCTCTATGGAAAGCAATGCCAAGTTTAATGATAAATTTTGCCTCACTTACCCGGACAACAGGTACGGCCAAACTTCATGCATCAGCTAGTAACTTCCTCTGAACTGCGTCGTATAACTGCATACCAGCTTAGAGGGAGAAGAAGCTGTATATAAACATGTGTTAACTGCACATACTGGTTGAAGCTCCTGCACTACCTATAGCATTATCCTGAAGTTTAGAGCCTTTCACCATTCTGAGCTGCTGGCCTAATGCGCACGTATAAATTACCTTTTTTGCAAAAGCAGGTGATCATTACCAAACAAAGCAGGCATCCAGTGCAAAATAAGTCAACAGTTGAAAAAGTTGATCTTGGTAGAATATAGGTATATCATTCGCTGAACACAGTCGATTTTGGTCGTAAATGGTGTTTCTTACGGTTTACTATGGTAGATCATGGTTGTGCAACTAAAACCTTTATGGTTGTAATTGGGTATTTATGGTCCGAAATTATGGTTGGCAATATAGTCAAAGGTTGTGACACATCTCTACCATAATGCACCCCATAAATGGTTGAATACGGAGGATATATCGATAATAAACAACTAAGATCTCGACCATAATCATAGTTGTTCTAATATAATCACAACCATAATTTCCGACTGGGTTGTGCACCTGGACGATTTAATGTGGCACAATTAAGTCCCTGGAAATATCTTACGAATGTATGGGAAGCAAGAAGGCTGGAGACCTTCTGATCTCCAAACTGAGAGTATATATAGATAAACTTGTCTACTTATGAAAACTTGCATTGCACTGATTTTTATTGTACTTCTCTTGGTAATTTTTGCGTATGTTTTCCATTTCGTAGCAGGTGGCTGTATGAACTGAACCTACTGTGATTTATGGGACTTCAAAAATGTTGACAAATATATAAAATTTTGCTGGTGTACCTGTGTTTACTTTTCCGCTGAGGGCACACATACTGAATATCGCTCACTATACATACCAGCCAAGGCATGTGGATATGCCCCAGAAAAGAAGTGTCGTTCTTCGTTAATGCCAGGGCGTGTAATACGGCTACAAAGCGTGAAAATATGAAGCTTATCCTTTTCATCGTTGATCATCTCCTTAACATACAGAATTGCGCATCGTGTATTGAGGGAAATAAAGTATTAATATAAGAAGAAAGTAGCTAATCATTATACTCCACGACAGCGCTATGAGATGCTATAACTATCTTCAATGCATGGATTTCAATATCGCGATTGTATTCATGATCGTGCGAGACACATTACAGTACATGGCATACTTACACCATACATGGATTTTGCGCATAAAGAACTCACAAGAATTTAAACACAATCTCTTAGTACATAGGCTACAGAAAATTTATATCATGCAGACACTTTTGTGGTTCTGTGTTAAGGCTTCCTCGAGCAGCACTTACAAAATGAGGATAAACTGCTGGGACA
>LQNS02007215.1:29363154-29373685 GCA_001587735.2 Parhyale hawaiensis | reverse complement strand
ACGTATAAATCGATTCCAGAATACTAGAATAAATAAGGTGCAGTGACAGATGCATTAGATAACGCGAAGTTTCCGCTACTTTGGAAGTTAATTAAATTGTTTGACTGTGTTGCCACATTCTTCTGCATGAGCAGTCAGCGAAGAAAGCATATATACATATAGGTATTCGCTTGTTTGAATTTTGATAAAACAAAAAAAAAACTAATTCACTAAAAACAGAAACAACCAAAAACAGACTACTTACAAAACATACACAGAAAGCTTGAGTAAGCTGAGGAAATATACATGGAAGAAGATAAGTTGACTGTTCACGAAGGAATCAATCTTGAAAATGAATAGCATTGAAGAAAAACATGGAACGGATTTGCTCATACGTGCTACACTGCAACGGAAAACGAAGAAACCTTCAATAAGTTAATATATTTTTATTGTTTCTGCCAGTCTGGGTTTTTTTAGGTCCAATCTGGGTTTTTTTGAAGCTTCATTCTGGGTTTTTTGGTGAAATCTCAGTGGTAGCCCTGGGCTGGATAGCCTCCTTGGTAGTATGAATCTGACAGTTGCGAAGTTGTGTTGTAGGTGTGCGGGGCAGTGAGACACAGTTCTGCAAAACGTCGCAGCCATGTTGCAGTGCCAAAGATTTTGTTCTTACCTAAATCAGACATTGACGTACCAAACCGACCGGCGCTGTGCTGTAATGCTATATAAGCGTTTTTATCAGTTCCTCGATTGAAAAGAAATTGAGATGTTGGTGTTTTTAAACGTTTTTTGTGCAGTGTAAAAAATCTGTTTGTTGGGATGTTATCAAATGTCAAGCCTCTCTCGGTGTTTATAGTATTATTATTATCTTCAGGGTTTACCCGCCGTATTCGATACAAGGACAATACAACAGCGATCTATTCATTCGCCCATAATGGCGTTAGTATTCAAGGAATAGTCAAAGTGTTGTATGTATATAGATAGAGTTGTCGGATTTGATAGTGTCTTTCGGTGAAGTGACAGAATCGGTTGGTTCTTATGACTGGATTGAGGTCTTCAGTTATTCAAAGATAGTACAGCAAGTCAATGCTGGAGACGAAAGGATATAAGGGGCCTTGGAAGGCCGTTAGATTGTCAGAGAAAAAAGTGTCCTTGATATTGTCAGCATGAGCGCCGAAGTACCTACAGTCGGCGTTGGACGTCGAATTGAGGGCAAGCTACTAGAATTAATGTGCTTGATAGTAAGGGGAACATTATAATGTTTGTTATCTGGTTGGGGATCGTCATTCATCTGATATGCTTGGGTTAAGTGCAGTCTCGCCAGACAGACTTCCCATCGTCAGTTGGTACTTTGGGCACTATGAGAAGTATATATTCGATGGGTTTATTTCTTTAAGTATATTGTCAGGATCCTTGGTAGTATTTGGAAACACTTGCTGCTTCAGTATTTCTTACAAATGAAGAAGGGACCCTTGCTCTTTGCAAAGGTAGCGCATCTGAAGGGCCCGAGTTTTTATCATCGCATTGTCGGCAAAAACGACTGCAATAAACACGCAAGTGGCTGCCACACCAGCGTAGGCGATGGCTGGCTCGCAATCTAGGGACTTTCTTGCTATGTACACACCAGTTAAATCTACTTTGAAGTAGCAAGGCTTTCGGACGATTGGCTCAGGAAACACGTTCGTCTCACCACCATGTGAACCCAGGTCACGCCAGCTAGCTGACGGGACGACTGATTAGAGAGTGAGGCATCATAATTTCTTTTTTAGGATGAATAACTTCCCATTGTATTTGTTTGACCAAAAACTGAAATATTTTCTTAACAGTAAATTTCACCAGACACCTAAATTCCCCACTGTAGGTAAATTGCGTTTTTATTTAGAATTGCCATTCATCGGGTTCCAAACAGAAAAAAAATGAAGCAGGAAATAGTCGCAAAAATCCACAAGTATTTTCCCCACCTTGATCCATGTATATATTTTAGGAATCATTTTAAGCTAGCTTCATTTTTTAATCAAAGAGAGGTATCCGATGTGTTGGTGCGCTCCTCAATAGTGTATACTTATCAGTGCGACCGCTGCGAGCGCTCGTACATTGGGAGCACCGCTCTCCAATTGTTTGTGAGGTGCGCCCAACACAAAGGTACTTTTTTTCGAACGGGTCAACTTTTAGCGAAACCCACCAAGTCTTCCATCCGTGACCATTGTACAAATAGTGATCATGTTTTTAGCAGCAGCAATTTTTCTATTTTAGACGCTACCCAAACCACTGCTGACCTCCGCATTTTAGAATCATTGTATATTTTTAAACGTAGACTGGAGCTAAACGAATGCTCATCGGCTGTGAAGCTCTCAATCATTTCATAGATAATTCATATTTTTTAGCGGTTACCTTTGAGAGATTAATTCTTGTTATTCTTAGCCACCTTATTATAATCCGAATTTTGTCATTTTCAGAACACTGATGATGGATTTTTAACAATCTGAAACGTCTGGTTTTTAATAATGTTTGTGATCACGTTGGTACTTCTTTTTATCCTGAAAATTCGTAAAATGATCGGTGAAGCTGGAAGCACCACAATTTTTTAAGTTTAGCCCATAGACCTGAACACGCATCGAGTGGCATCCGTAACACCACCTGTACTTCAGTTGTAGATCATCGAAGTGTCATAGTTATCACATAACGACTGTCTTACCCTGAGTTTTTCAGCAACAGAGCTGCTGCAAAGTTTACAATGTATACAATTAAATACCCATCACCGTGTTCCTTGTTATGCTTCTCGCTACACCGACGCTGAGCCGAACACTTTGGTGACGTTTCGGGTTTTCGACCAACGTGAACAATAACAATGTAGCTAGAAAAAGATCCGGAATGAGCTGTTGCGTAATTAATTTACCGGAGATAATAAGATGTAGTGAAATTATGATATTATTGAGCTAAACTTCCATAACCTACGTACTTATCATCCAGGTCACTGAAGAGAATAAGTTTTTTTGGGATATTCCACGCACGAAGTGTGATATATAACGATTTTTTCCTTAAAAAGTGACCTTGTTATCTTAAATACTCTACCCATGACCAGTTAATTGTACTTGAACAGTCACATTTCTAGGAATTGAAGCAACAGAAGTAATTCTGCAGGACATATTTTAGAAAAAAAAATTGTAAAGGCTAGTTTACACGTACGATAATCACCGTCGGTAATTACAGCCGAGCTCCTCCTACTGCAGGCAGTTGCCGTCAGCAATTGAGGTTGACGCTTTGACACGTACGGTAATCACCGTCGGCAGTCGCTGTCGGGCTACCGGTGCCTGCGTACAGTATCGTGCATGCGTATCGAAGTGAAGACGACGTCTGCCCAGAGCTGGGCATAGATACTCAAAAATGTACTAGATACATGCACCCTTAAAATGTATATTAGATGGATATGATTCTCTTTTTTTCTAAAATTCTAATGTATATTATTGTCTTTCACACATTTACCCCTGCCAAACCGGCTACGTAATTGTCTAATTGATCCCGTTTGTTTTGTCATAAGATATCCATGTTAATCAAATTCATATTTTTGGCTCTGTTGCAAGAACATTTAAACACGTATTAGCTTATATCTTAATCCACAAACTTCAGTGTATGTTAATTTCATGCCCACAACTTGCAAGTAATAAGATGAAAAAAAAAAGTATTCCAAAAACAAATTAGGCTTAACAAATGGCACAAGTTCGCGTTAATAATTAATGTATTCTAAATGGGTACATTCTAGAATTCTATTTTGCACTAGCTGTTGGGATAAAAAATATGGCAGAGTTATCAACTTTTAAATTTTATTCAAACATTACTATTATATAAAAGTATGCAGAAAGTATCTATACACTTGTATCTTGAGAAGGTAAAACATATCAAGATACTGCATTTAGAGATCACTTTCGAAAAGCATCAAGATATTGCATTTTGATACACAAAAGTATCCAGATACAAAGTACTTCGAAACTGACCAGCTGCGCGTCTACCGGCATTTACCGTCAGTGACAGCGAGAGATCAATACCCTTAACTCTTGATCATGAACATTGTTCATATTCTCCTCCAATCATACTTATATTCAACCAATACCATCAATACCAAATTCAGCTCAACGTAGAGTTGTTGCTAGACGATGGATCATCGCAGCTCCGGTACGAGCGAACGATGGTTGCGGACGTGGGGATAAATCACTTGGCACAAGAACAGCGAATAGAGTGGATAGCAACAATCCGATACCACAGCTATGATGTCGGTGATCTAAAGGTAACCTGGTACTGCATTTAAAACTCCGATAGTTGATACGTAGTTGAGAGAGTTAATAAAGTTAATAGTTGATCGTGTAAAAACCCACTGAACAATTGTTAAACACAGACACACAACGGTGCTGTGAAACGTAAATTAATTCATTTGAAGATTCAAACAGTAAGCTAACACGAGGGGCGCCTTGAGACCTTAATTAGAACTCTGATTTAAAAGGACGGACTTCTATTCAGAACCTCTTGTTACAGGTACGACAGTCACATGGAACTATCTGATCTGTCTCGGAACAAAGAACTATCGGAACTATCGAACTCGGGGCTCGAGTCTCGAAGTTAAATACTCTAGATAATGCTACTAACATTGGAACATAAGATATTGTGAAAATTATGACCCCAGTAGGGGTGAAAATTTTATATTAGATTGGATGAAATAATGAAAGGAATTATCGATAATGAAATGAGCAGTATGTTATATAATGGGGAGAGTTGGGTATTTATCTAAGAGCGACGGAGGTGAGAGACGAAGCTTTGGAGCGGTGATTGGAACTATTCATGTATACGGTACGTGTACCTTTTATCGTACCTTAGTAATAGAATTTACTCAACAATATTTCACGTATATTCCTACACACCTTGGAGTAAAAATAAGTGTAGTTCCAGATAACCTTCTAATCTCTGGTATAAAGCCGTGACCCATCATTTTTTTCTCGGGATATCCTACAATTACAAAAACTATAAATAAAACTTGTGCCGCGAGTAGAAAAATTTATTTTTGCAAGAATTAAATGAGCAGTGGCCATAACTGAGGCAGAGCCACAGTCAGTAAAGNAAAGACGTGACCAATCATTTTTTCTCGGGATATCCTACAATTACAAAAACTATAAATAAAACTTGTGCCGCGAGTAGAAAAATTTATTTTTGCAAGAATTAAATGAGCAGTGGCCATAACTGAGGCAGAGCCACAGTCAGTAAATGCTTCATAACAGTGTAACTTAGAGTGACAAAAAAGGCCGCGTCCAGCATGGCTTCCGACGTTTCTCGTGCCATACTACCTGCTAAACTTATATCGACACTTCTATCAGTAATATCTCTTCTCAAATCAAACATTTTAACTATTGTTTCTTATTTGTAGCTTGCTCTTGAGGATTCTGCGTTTTACGTTATTTCAGTAAAATACCTCTAAACACGTCTAGTTAGTTACAATTATTGATTTATTTGAGTAAAATGTGACCTAAGTTGCATTTTTACCAATAATATACGGTTATAAATCAGTGATACTGGGTAAAATTGTTACTACTACTTCTAGCTTGAAACGAGAATGGTCCGCTCTGACGTCACAGGCTGGAGCGCTGCTCGGGCTGTGACGTCACGATTTTTCGATCAGCTGATGTCTGGTTCTACCGTTATTTTTACTCCCTGGGTGTAGCAGAGCTTGCGACATATTCTTCCTGTTATGGTTAAATGGTTAAATATTTTGCGATTTTATTTTTGAAATAGTGCCAGTACTTTTCAGCTTCTTTTTAATATGGTTTCAATTTTTCGTAATGCTTGTTTAAAACTTCGAAAGAGTTTTGCAAGTTTGGTCCAAGTTGTGTAAAGATCTTGCAGTTTTTTTTTTAAGTTTGTAAATGGAAATTTGGGCCATGGTTCTCGTAACCATCGTCGGCGCAGCCATCTCAGCTGTCACCGTTATCCTCACTGCCAGCTACATTTACCGCAAAATGACAAGATGGTGTCCAGCACACCTACGGATGGACGGCAAGACTGTCATCATAACAGGGGCCAGCGCAGGTATGAAAGACACATTACATACCTAATACAAAAAGTCTGTGAGTAGCCAGGATTTTGTCGCTCATGGAGGCCCACTATACTGATATGGGCCCTCCGCCTCCGTGGGCCCCCTTCACCGAGGTCATAAATCATATCTTCAGTGAATAAAATGAATCCTCTACGCTACTGTCATGATACGCGCGTGTACTCAAAAAGGTCAATTATTCATCCAAACTGGGGCCTGAAGGAGGACCTGCGTGTGCCCAGGGTCCCTCCTTCTGCTACGCATATCAATAAAATCCTATAATAGACAAAAAAAAAATATCTTATTCCTCCACGGCAATAAAGACTCCAGTTCTTATACAGTGCACTCACCAACTAAAAAAAACATCGATGCACCTTGGCATCACTACATTGCTAATACTCATTATAGTGATATTGTTACAGCGAATGATAAATTACATCTACGGCCTTCATCTTCAGTTTCAAATATCAGTGAAAAAATGAGAGAGGCCAAGTCCACTTGGGCGAAGTATTACCATTTGAATAATTATTTTAATTGCCTACAGGTGCTAAAGGTCTATATTAAATGAAGAAAAACAATTAAAAATGAAATTGGTAGAACTTCGCTGAATTACTTTGCTTAATTTATATAGCATTACTTATGGCTCACTCCTCAAAAACATAGATTTAAAGGTACCGATTTTCACGTTTTTTTTGTTTTTTTTTTTTTTCATCGGACGGAGTCTACTTCACCGACATCTGCACTTCCTTAGTAGATTAAAATGCAGTTTAATTTCTTAATTTTGCTGGGATGTTAGAAGTAAGTTCCGAGAGTACCAACGTTACCACTCGAGTATAGCACGCAAGATGAAATCCCTACATTGAAGGGATACGAAGTGCACTTGGTTGTCCGTTATTTTCTGACGGCGGGCAGCAACAGCGATTGAATAAAATAAAATTTCAATTGTAAGATGAATGTAAATAGTTGTCTATGCATTTCGCTCAGGACGCCAAGCATATCATGGCTAACTGTATCCGCAGGCATCGGGAAGGCCACAGCCCGGGAGCTGGCCAAGAGAGGAGCCCGAGTCATCATGGCCTGCAGGAGCGTCCACAAGGCGCAGGCTGTTGCAGGTAACTCTAGAGTGTACTGTGTACAGTTAATTGTCTTGTGGGAATAGCGCTACCTGAAATGTTCTACATAGACCACGCTAAGAGAGCAAGGGTCAAGTAGAGGGTTTTCTTGACGTGACCAAGGCCAAAATTGTGTGACGTCAAATCCAATTAGAGGAGTCGGCATTTTTGGTTTAGAGTTGTGGGAAGATGTGGTGGTATATTCAGGGAGCTGGAGCTGCTGAAGCTTCATTGACTGTGCAAGGCGTAATTCATTTTTTTTTTTTTTCGTTCCAGCACACTGTACAATTGCATGCACTTCTTAACCCTAATCCTGCTAATGGCGTGTCCTGAGATACCAACGACAGGTTTTGATTTTCAGAAGCAGCGCATTGTTTCTTGCTCAGAAATTTTTGAAAGCATTTTCAACAGGCAGTTGAAATGTTGACCCATCTTTTGTTTACCAGTAACGATAAAGTATGGACATATTTCAGTTATTATAAGATACGAAATATTTTTTTTCGAAAGGAGAGAAATATGCCCCTGCAAGAACCAAGTTTTACGCAGTGAAAGTGTTTAAGTTCAAAGAAAAAATAAGAAAAATTATTCTTCTTTTCGTGCATTCACTCGTTTAGATGTGCTACTTAGAGTAGCAAATAAAAGTTTATTGAACTTTGTGGTCGCATACCCTGGACGATACTTTGTTTAATTGTAGTCTAACGGAAAAAAAAAATTGGAAATTCACACTGTGTACTATCCAGGCTATATATGTACCGGCAGTCACCTGCTCGTTTTCAAGTATTGGATTATTTAAATAGCTCTTTGAGGCTTCCTGATCCGTTAAGTAGCATGGTCTGACTATCTTATAGATTACCAAGACAGTTTTGTTATTGATGCAAATAGTGCATTTGTAAAATTTTCCCAGAGCAAATCTTCACGCGAGCTATAAGGTTCATATATAAATTCAAAAATTTATGCTGGTTTTATTCACTTAAGAGACGATTTATTATAATAAAGATTCATCTAGTTTTAATATAAATGAGTTAGTAGCAACGCAACAAAACAATTTTGGCGAACTAACAAGGTTAGCAGCGAAAATTTCTAAAAAACATAATTTTCTAATTTTTAATAAGATCTTAAGACTTCAGTTTCAGCTTGAGTTTAAATGCAAAAGTAATTCGAAATTAGTTTCAACAATTGACAGCAAGATGGCATGATATTCTAATCAGTTGACTATATTCATTTGTATTGACAACAATGTTTGCGAGAGAATTCATGGCTTTCAGGCAGCACGATCTGCTTACCGCATCAGAATACCAACGTACTAGTACACTCGAAGATTGTACAAAGAGTACCAGATTCAGTACGAACAATACGAACGCACCGGACAGCAGTACACATATCGTACTAGATGTAACAACTCTAGTACCAAAAGTACTAATTTCTAACAACGCAAAAGCCGTACTAAATGTACTAGATAATTCAAAAATGAAAGTTACGTAAAGATGGAAAAAAGAGATTACTACAGCCAGCAAGAGTTGCTAAATATAATGAAGTAATGCCATTCGACTAAGGTTGGTTGCGGCTAATAATACTTAAACTCTTTTAATTAGTTACATCCACGGCGTAATAAGCAAATCTAAATAAACAACAATCATAGTCCAAAGCAGCGAAAGAAGAAATAAATAAGTCCCATGGGCAAGGGGCTTTGCCAGCAGCATCGCCGTAAACTGGTAGTGAACGTTCGTTATAGTAAAGATGCAGTACTAAAAACGTCTCAGGGCTCGAGACAGGACTAGCGACTACGACCAGTCATATCTTCAATGGGACACCGGGCGCTGAAAGTTAAAGCTTCACGATTTCTTTTCGTATGTGCAAAGAAGTGGAATAGCTGCATGGAAAAAATAATTAGCGAGAATTTATTGTTTATTCAAATTCAATTCATTTGATAATTTTATTTATTTTATTCAGATTAACAGACATTTTTTATAGCAATAGTTGAATTGATTAAATTGCATGACTTAAATACAGCGTATTTTCGATTAGACTCTAAAGGAAATTTATTTGTCACGTATTTCTGCATCCCTTATACTGAAGTAAGAGATTAGGGGAACGTAGAGAACAAGCAGTGGCAGCCGAATGCAGAAAGAACACCAATAGCTGACAGCCAGCGGGCTGCCACAAAAGGCTGAATAAATGGCTGACAACCTCTCTTTGTTGGGAAGGCCGATGTTGTACTGTGACCAAACAGTTATATAATTTAACCCTGCTTTATAATGTCGTAATTTACCTTATGAAAATGGTACGTAATTTACTTATTCTCAGCAATGAGCCAATCTCAGAAGATAAGTACGTATTTTGGTATTATATCCACCTTAGTTACCTTATAATTTGTTTTTCTATAAGTGTTGAGATGATTGGCCTCAACGAGTTGGGTATTTAAGGAATAGAGGAAAAGGATTAGTAATTAGGCCTCACCCTTAGTTAGTTAAGTTAGAAGAAAAGCAAGTAAGTAGACGGCTTTAGAAGCCTATTTAATTAATGCAGAAACGCTACCCATCTCACAACAACTGACAAGGTTTATATGTACCTAAGACACAGTGTTAACGATTCCTAGGTAAATAAGTTAATCAGAGTAGGAATTAAGAAGAAAATGTTAAACAGAGTACAGGCGTCCGACAGTCAAATTTAATAGTTCAGGGAAAAATTAGAAGATACCCAAATGTGCATGAATAGCCACTGCACGCCAGATTTTCACAGTGCACAGGCACTTAGAGCAACTTTCCTCAAGCTTCGAAACTCACACGGCGAGTCACACCTCCGTCTTCAACTGCATCCGATGCGTCTCTGACAAGGAGCTTCTATAGAGAAGGAGGGAGCCAGTAGCCTAGCCCGTTGAAGCTCAAGAGTCTTTTATGGCTGTAAGCGCGCGCCAGTTGTCCTATGCACCAATCCCATATCAGTAAAGAGTTTCTTATGGCTGCAGCCAGTCACTTAAGCACCAATCGCATAATTATCAGCAACTCGGTTCGTTTGCTGCTCCCCCGTGAAACTCAGTGCTCCCCCGTCTTTTCCACCAATGAGCGTCTCACAGCCATTAGAGATCTGGTTGACTCGCTGGCAAGTCTGTAACTGGGCCACAAAGCTCCCTCCTTCTCTATTGAAGCTCCTTGGTCTCTGAAATCTCTCGGCTCAGCGCGGAGGTTCTCGCACTTTCAAATTTACACAGAGGCACAAACTGAGGCCCTCTGGTGGCGGTAAGCTTATCTTACGAAAATTCACTTTGACTTTATTCCAATTACTCTCGCTCGCACTGGCCCTTTAATCAAAGTTAATTCGCCGTTAAGCATAGAAAGTTAATTTATTGCAGATTACCCTTCCAAAATAATCC
>LQNS02007215.1:29285334-29303267 GCA_001587735.2 Parhyale hawaiensis | reverse complement strand
GGGTAACTCTCGGGAATTGTGGCCTCTTTGCCTAATTCCTACCGTTTACTACTGATTGCGCGTCAAATACGCGGGTAACACGACCGAAATTTTTAATAGGGCTATCAGTTCCGGGGCTGATGCTGAGTAGGTACCAGACTCTGGCCAGAAGTTGCCTCGTGGTGATGACACACGCTAGTCAAAAGAACGAGTATCGTCATCTTTTCGTCCAAATACGTTGATGTGTCCATATAATATCACCCACTAGTTAAGAATTCTGAGTTACAAGTCCGCCAGATATAGTGAGATGTTCGAAAGTTAACTAACTGCCCTAGCCAAGCAAACTGAACTGATACATGTTAATTTTTTTGCACGATTTTTGGCTATCTCAAAACTATGTTAACGAGTGTTCAAGATAACGTTCGGTCGAAAAGATGTCGATATTCGTTCTTTTGACTAGCGGGTGTAATCGGTATTAAAAGGCAATGGATTTGCAAATAAAGCTCTGGGCAAATTTTGTCCATAGAGTTGCGATCACCCAGACCAACTGCCAGGTTAGTTTTCCCGTGTTACCATTTTACTGCTTAGTTGTGATCAAACAAGTGAGGTCAAGTGTACTAATAAGTATTGATTTATCTCCAACTTAGAACGTGAGCTTTCGAATAAAGTGTGTCATATCTCTCTATAATTTTTGATTAAACACAGACTATGCACCTCGTCAATGATTGTAATCCTAAAAGATTTCAAACCCAAACAATTTTCCCGCATACACGTCGCAAGCTTGGCGTTCCGGTGGGTTTTCCGCTAGTGAATCATGGACAATGTTCGTGTTCATAAGCTTTCTCATAGGTAGATACTCGTGATACGTGTTGATATCACTACTTCTCACACTTCTCACGAGACTTTAAAAGTGATGAAAATTTGTTGACAGGCTGTCACCCGAAGTTGCAGCTTGAATGCCCTTTTATTACTGGTTAACATTTTTTAATTCCTCATACAAGATATTATTATGCATTCCTGATACGAGAAAACAAGTATCGAGTACTTGCAATTAAAAATTTCCAACCCAAGCAATGACACTGCATACAGCAAGGAGGGCCTATTTCGAGGGCGGCCTATATAACAACATAAATAATTTCCGTATGTTATACTGAAACTCACACACGTGCGAAGCAGCAAAATAACTAATAAAAAACTATACAAAATAGCATGACTAGTTGATTCAAACTTCAAAGACTGTAGTAAACACTGCTCTGCATTTGTTTAACTGTATATTTTTTATTAATATTTATCTGCTTACTTGCTTATCTGTCCATTTTTTTTTTTTTGCTACACGAGACGCAATTGTACATACCGTTTTAATAGGCCGTGGAGACGGCTGCTGCAAGGGTGATTTAGTGACAAGCCTTTTGGGTAATTCGAAGATTGATATTCCGTTTCGCTGTGCATACTGTCAGCTCGAAAACACATTTGAATTCTTCCCTCAGTGTGTAAATGGCATCATTCAGCCATCCATCCTAATATTTGCAATGTAAGATCAAGCACGCAGGTGCTCTACAGCCTGTGCTGCAGAATCAAGATTGCGGTCAGCAACAATAAAGACTTATCGATGCTCTGTCGCCGCCATCATTTATTGACGGCGAGGTACAACGTAATTATTTCACTATCTAATAATTCGCAGTTTGTGGGCGAGTTGCTGGATTGTTTTCTTGGCTGCTTTGTCTCCGTTCTAAAATTTGGGACTCCATAGCTGGACCAACCTGACATCCGACTACGGTTCACAAGCAGCAGCCGTGCCGACGGGATAACCGCTAGATCTAACACACTTTAAAAACTCCTCTGAACGAGGAATTTTTTATACAATGGGGGCGGCGCGCAAGAGAAGACAAATTTGACAAATATGAAATTTAAGCAGAGAAGACGTCTAAATTGAAGCATCTCTCATCGGTGGCATAACTACTGAATTTCACCCTTATCACCTTTTACTTTAAAGCAATTTGCACTGAGATCAACGAAGGAAAAGAGAAAGCTATTCAATAGAGCTGAACTACGAAGATGAGCAATGATAATTGATATCTCAATGAAGTATCTCAATTGATATCTCAATTGATACAATGAAGTAATTATTTTCTACGACCTATTGTGGGCAACTTTAGGCAACAGATGGACGAACAAGTCTTCACAGGATATATTACTGTACTTACAAGACTTCGCATCAATTTCTTCAACGCACTTGGCTATCCCTGAGCAACGATTTTTAGATCTCCACGGCACTGTCGTCCTGGTTGCATGTAAGGCTATTATCTCATTATTACGACTCTTAATAGGTCGGACTCACACGAAAGGCTACCGCTTCCCACCTAAACGCAGTACTCATGCAGCGTTCGGCTATAAGCTAAGTCATGTAAACACAACCGTGTGTGTGTAGTGAAAGGTATACTAAAATGTCAGCTGACTGGCCAGTTGGGCTAGCTACTGTCACTATACAGTTTCGGATCTCTTCAAATTGGAAGCAAAATGAAATACAATGAGCGGTGTATTACTCTGCTGTGTAAACGGACCCCGTAAAACATTCGGACTATTTATCGGGAACAAAAGACGGTCATGTGAACCAACTTGGAACCTCCCGTTCATTCAGGTAATTCCTGCAATGTGTTTCAGAGTCTAAGAACCTCCTAACATACCACTTCTGTGTTCGGACGCGTATCATATACAATATACGCAACATAGCTTGTTGATGAGATTATTGTCCATTACTGACATCAGAATGTGAGGTTAGACTTATTAGTACACCATTAGGTAATTGTCTGTGATTCGTTTCCTAAAAACAATATCAGAGTGAATCGAAAACTTGTGCTTTGTTTTGATGCACAGAGACAATAAAATTATTTTTGCTCAGCCCTTTTCCAAAATTTGAATTTCCAAACACAAAGCAGCTTTCCCTAGAAACGACAGTGCTTCTGAATCTTGGTTTGATTCTACAGCATGAAGCCCTGCAATAAGACAGTGACACTACTTACCCGGCAGAAGTTGGTTCCAAACTTGGTAAACTTCATGGGAATGGACCGGGATGCCTCCAGATCAAAGAAGTTGGTAGCTACGACTCCAGGTTCCGTGCAGTTCGATGCTACGCCTGGAAATAATAATATTGGTATAAGCATAGCTAGGCACGGCACTTTCACGGCCTTTCCGTTTTCCTGCGATCCTGCACACGCAAGTCTTTTTCAAGAATTCGCTGCTTCAGGCCTTTTCCCGATCTTTAGGGCGACGGTTCTTAGTATTGCTCTGAGTATAAAGTTAAAGCCGCTTAGATCTTACGCCCAAATTAGGAAACGTACATTTGAGCTGTAGATACATGTCTTGTAGGGTCAAAGACGAACGTACGACTGCAGTTGATTACAGATTGCCTGGGTTCTGGGGTCATAGAATGCTTTTCGATAATAGTACCCGAAAGATCGTCCCCGTTTCTGCATGGGAGTCCAGTGCATCCTTCCTGCCCTAGTGGACAATGCACAGCAAAACTGCTGATGCTGCTTTGCCACGCAGCGAGACCTTCCTGGTTTGGAAATTGAGCGTCCGACCTGTGAGGTAACAAGCATGCGGGCATCACTCCTCACCTCTCAACTGGTATAGCAAAAAGCTCCGGTTGGAAAAAAGCCCCCGCCTATCTCCTAATGTACATTTATTGCCCATACTTAGTTATTTTGACGCAAGTTATATTAAAATAAGTTACATTATATAGTACTGCATTTACCTACCCTAACCTAACGAAACTAACTCCTAACCTAGTCTACCTTTTTCTAATTGAACGCAGCCTAATTTATGTAAATAGATCTAACTAAACTTAACTATTCTGACATACATTACCTAGCTTCTTTTAACCTAACTTACGAGTTGGTACTTTTTTCACCAAATCCGACCGAACCTTACTTAACCTCAACTACTAGACCTTAACGTTTTTTTTTTCATAACAGCCATTAAGTAAGAGAAAAACAGGCCTCGCCCACCTAATATTTGCTAATGGTTTGAAGCCTTGTGTAATTACCTAACTTTTCATACATAAGAAATTTGTACCTGATAGGCCCAGAAGGCAAAAAAAATGTAACAGGAGGACTCAATGGGACTAAAATAAAATTTAGCTGTGACCGCACCGCATGTAGCCAAATAGCAGCACACCGACGAGTCGAAGTACCTAATATTATTTGAGGGGCCGGACCTCAGGCTTTTTAGATTGGGTTCGTAATCCTAACCAAAAATGTATTCAGTGTTATATTCTTGACGCGAGAGAAACCATATAAATATTTATTGCTCAAACTTTCTGTGCTTGACGACAATCATCTTACTGTGTTTTGTGCATGGGTGCAACTCAAGTAGCTGGCCAGTCAGGAGCGGGAGATTGAATGAATTAAGTCCAACAATTTCGGCGAAATGTTTCAATATATTTGTGAAAAGCACTGTTACTAAATACGACGTGTGAATGAGGCTGCACTTCAAAGAAGATGACTCAGGGGGCCAAGTTTCCATCAGCCTTCACTGCATGTCTAGTTGATAATTGTTTCTTGTTCAATTAGTTCATATTCTCTTCTTTTATTTATTTGCTCAAGTGATGAAATTCACACTTGGTGACGCTTTTCAGGCGAGATTGATTAGAATACGGTACTCATAGGCTGCTCAGCCGGCGCGTTCGTCGATGTTTACGTGATTAATGACGTCACTTATTGATACTAGTTCCTGTGAGTTCTCCCGTTACGCTCTTAGCTTCTTGGATAGGGGTATCCCGAGATACCCAATTTTTATACGTAGAACAAGTTCAAAATGAAAAAAATTGGGCTCTTATACATAGGAATAGCCTAACTCAACCTAGCAGTCCTCACTAACCCAAACTAACCTAACCTGATTGCGCTTAACCTGATCTTACCTTACCTGATCTCACCTAAACTATACTCACCTAACCTTGCCTAGCCCAACTACACATTACCTTAGCTCACCTTATCAAATCTAACTTAACCTCACATTAAGCCTGTTTCAGGGGTTGTTTGCAACCCACGTTCGCACATGCAAATATTGGGTCAAATTTTGCTTAGTACAATATATTTTCGTTTACTTAAATATTTTGTTTTCAAATAAATGAATAGAGCTTGCATATATAACTTCAAGAGAAAGCGGGGCTTTTTTCCTACCCGGGCTTTTTTCCGCACTGGGCTTTTTTCCGGTTTCCCCTCTTAACCACTGACGGCATGCCTGAACCAAAGCTTGAATGAAACACTCCTAGAAATTGTTTTGTACGGTGGAGACCACGGTGAAATACCACTTATAACCTCCGCCGAGGAGGTTATGTCGTTCTCTGTCCGTCATTCTGTTGTCTGTTAGCCTCTCACCAAGATAATTCAAAAAGTTATAGACGGATAGTTGCGAAATTTACAGGGATTGTTAGGCATGATAACAGTAACAGATGATTAACTTTTTGAGAAAATCCGTCCATTCGTTTGTTCGCCTGCCAATTTTTTCTTAGTGCATAAATAAAAAAGTTATGGAGTGATTTTCATGAAATGTACATGCTTTGCTAGATATATTACGAAGAGCAAATAACCAAATTTTTGTGGTGAACTGTCGGTTCGTTTGTTTGTATGTCGCTGTGTCTGAATTAATCCTTGTTAGCACAATAACTTGAAAAGTTAGGAATGGATTTTGTGAAAGTTGGTCCGTTTGTGTGTTTGAATTATGTTTGTCACAATGTTTGTTAGCAGCGTAATTGGAAAAGTTATACTCGGATCATCAAGAAAATTACAGAATCTGTTAATACTATAAAAAAGAACAAATGATTCGATTTTGGTGTAGATACAAAGAAAACCAAAGTTTCAGAGTTAATTTATTTTTTTTTAACTGTTGCCTTGCTTGGCGGAGGTACGCGCTCTCAGAGTTTTCTAGTTATGGTCTAGATCTTACAATAATTACGAAAAAGTTACTGTCTAGTAAAAACAAATAGAGAGTGAGGATTAGTAGTACCTATAGGTGCTAAGTTAGTTTAAAGCTAAGGTTTGACTGACTTGTGATCATGGCTGTAACTTGCTACATACTCTCAAAAATTTGAAACTAAAACATACTTTAAACTTACCGGTTCCAGTAAGCCTTCTTGCCAATTCTTTGGAGAAGAGGACGACCGCAAGCTTGGCCTGAGCGTAAACCCTGGTGGCATCGTACCATCTCTTGTCGAAATTGAGATCATCCAAGTCCATCTGCTGGAAGAGATATGCGTACGACGAAACACTGATGACACGGCTCGGTGCACTTGCTTTCAGTTTCTCTGAAATAAAATACATATAAACAATAATTAGTAATAGTTCGTAGTTTAAGCCTCTGTCTCCGTACAAAAACGAGAATGCACTAAGGGATATGTAGTATGTCGATAATAAACGTAGGATCCATGCACGCGAGTGATTCCATTCTGGATTAGCGAACATGGGAACAGCAACCTGGGAAAGAAGAGGAAGTGCAATGGAAAGTGCCTTTCACCAGTAGGAATATGAGAGCGGAAAGAAGCAAAATGGGCGCGGAAGAAACATGTTCCGAAGGCCCATCTAGCGCTAAAGTAATGTACAGGGTTCCCCTCGGTCGCTACTTCCAAGACATAGGATGAGAACAGAATCAGCTACAACGAAGTGTGGGATACTTCGGCCATTTGTGCACTTTTTAATCTCCAGTGCCACGCGTGACCCAACCGGTTTGTAACGTTTACAGCACTTCCCTTGTACCGAGGGTTTGGGGGCGGAGACGAACCGCCAGTGAATCTGGAATTGGACGAAGTAAGAGGCGCGGAAGAAAGTGTGCAAATGGCCAAACAGCTCCCTGGTAACATTTTACAGTTTGTGTTGTAGCCGGCAATGTTTACACTGTGTGAAAAAATATATAAAATAACATAAAATAAAAGGAAGATTTGGACAGATAGTTTGAGAAATACTACAATATGAGAGAACCACATTTTTCGCATGTCGATCGAGAGCGAAATGTTGAAAGTATGTCCTATTGACGTAGGAAGTATCTCTACTTTTTCCTTGAGACTGTATGAAGGAAGGCTATCCTCGCATCTGAGCATCTGCGTCTCTGTTCTCTCTTATTCTCATTCGCTGTCAGCTTATGCTGCAGACCTAAACTCAAGGATAGTAAGGAGAGGAGCAAGGAACACTCCTCAAATTAGCAAATTTGATGAAAAACATTCCATTTCTATCGATTTTTAATCTTGCCGCTTCTGGTAAAAAAAACTACTAAAAGGAAAAAGACTAAATTCTTCAGCGGGTACTCATCTATATAAAGGCTGATCTCAGCTTGATACCTTCATAGGCGTCTACCTCAGGACCCTTAAACAACTGGCGAAGGTATGCCTGGTACGGGAGGAGGTTGTCTCGGATAGCCTTCATTCATTCTCAAGGAAAAATAAAGATACTTCCTACGTCAGTAGGACTTATTTTTTCTTGAAATTTCATGAAGGCTATCCTTGCATCTGACCCTCTTCGAAGTGTACCCGCCTGAGCCAAGGTTGACTTAGGGAGGAAAAGCAGGCATTTAAGAGGACGAGAATAATCACTCGTAAAATAGATGGGAGTGACAAAAAACTGAGCCGTGAGACGTTAAGGATTCTGTCGCCCAAAAATGTAACAAAAAGAAACGAAGACATTTATTTGATCGTGCTAGAAAAGCGTACATTTTCTATGCTCGTAATACAAGATTCCTTTCAACAAAAAGATTAAAAGTTAACACGGTAGAAACACATGATTACAAAGAAGTTGGGAGTTTGGTACATGTGCTAATCAGGTACAGAACTCAAGAAGATAAACAGTACAAGATCTAATAATTAGGTTGAACAACCTGCTACCACAGGCTTGGTTGCAGAAGAAACCTGACATAGATATTTTTGTAATGAATACGTGAGGTGAATGCCAGAAGGCATTCTTCACTATATCTTCCATTGGCACTCCTCGGACACAGGCTAGAGAATGGGCTATCTTGCGAATGTCGTGTCCAGGCAGTGGTGGCAGTGCTCTCCGCTGCTATGATAGCTTGGGATAGCCAATAGGAATCCCCACCCGCTTTTAATGGCACAGAAGTGGTGGGGTGAGGGAAATGGCATCTTGATTTCCAGCTGGGGTCGTGATTACTAGATAAACGAAGGCCATAGGATAAGGTCAGATCCCAGCCTCGGGAAGGAAACTGGAGGAGGGTTAGGTCTAGCAGGGGCTTAGTTCTTAAAAAGGAAGGCCGGGTCCACTGGCAGAGAAACCTGGTCGTTAACCATGGAAAGACCTGTTCTTCTTGCTGCTGCTAGTTCGGAACATCTATTCCCTGAGGCCAGAGCCACCAGGAAGACAGTTTTTAGTAAGTGGTCTTTAGGTGTATTGTGTTATAGGGAGAAACGTTGAGTGGAGCGGGCATCCAAGACTACATCGAGTGACCAGGAAGGCATCTTTTTGAATTGAGGAGGGTTCTCTATAAACTAGCTCCTTGTGAGTAAGTTGAAGCTCTCATGGCTGAAGCCAATCTGGAAGGCTGTCTGAGAGCCAGCGCTCCTCTATAGTTAATGACAGTTCGGGTGTTGAGACGCAGGTCAGATGCCAAGTGCATAAGGAAACGTAACACTGTGTCTCGGGTGACATTGGAAGCTTCGAGGGGTAGCCAAGACTGAATTTTTTTCCAGACTGACTGCACTTGGCAGTTGGTGGAGATTCGGTGGGCCAACGCCAGGTGTTTGGCAATATCAGGCCCGTAAATATGAGTGAGCGCTAGCTTTAAAAATTGAAGGCGCTCCATTGAACGGAGCTGGGTAACCCAGGAAAGGGAATTCCGAAGCTCTGGAGGGACTTCCACTTCGTTGACTGGTCAAGGAGCTCTTGGAACCACGGTTCTGCCGGAGTCCAGGCAAAGATGAGGAGGCCGGGGCCCTGATAAGCCCGAAGTTTCTGGATGGTCTCGAGAATGAGCCACAATGGGGGAAAAAGGTATATCTGTTCCCATTGACACCGGTCCTGCCCGAGAGCATTTCATTCCAAGGCCAGATGATCGGGGAGCCGGGAAAAGAAGCGAGGTTGTTGGTTGTTTTGGCTTGAAGCCATCAGATCTATCTGAAGATGGCGTCGCCATCTCGTGAGATCCTGGAAGAGGATTGAAGACAGCGCGAGCTCCGCCAGGCTTGTCTGTTGACGACCGAGGGCATCCGCTTTGCTGTTCAGGGTTGAGGTAATGCGGAACGCCTTGATCAGAAGGGAGTGGTCGTGGAGGGTGGTAATAAGGTGAAGAAGCTGTGCGAGAAGAGCTTTCGATTTGCAGTGCATCTTATTTATTGTAAACATCGCCGTCAGATTGTCTATGTACAGGTGCAGGGTTGTATGTCTGAGTGCGAGGGTGGAAATTGTGTATCGAACCGTCCGTACCTCAAAAATGTTTATGTGGAGGGAACGTTCTGAAGAGGACCATATGTCTGAAGCTTGGTGGGAGTGATTGTGCCCGCCCCAACCTGTGTTGGAAGCGTCCGTCCTGAAGTTTAATACTGTTCCACTCGCGTAGTAGAGAGGCTTGCCCCCTAGGCGATCTTTGTCCAGCCACGGGCGAAGGTCGTTGAGGAGTTGGGGCGGTAGGGAGACGAATTCGTTCCTGTGCACAGAGCGGGCAAAGCAAGCCGGTGTAAAGAGAGGTCGCAGGTAGGGCTGCATTTCCCGGAGGATTTGTATGACAAAACTGAATTTGCCTACAAGCTGTTTCCATCGTCTCTGGGATGCGAGCCCTGACTTCAAAAGGGACGAGACCTGTGAGACAATGGAAAGGATCTTTGCTGAGGAAGGCCCCAGCAGCCTTCCAGTAGGAGCCATCTGACGCCCAGCCACGTGAAGTTGGAACAAGGAATCAAGTTTGACTTGGGGAGGTTGAGGAGCCACCCTAGACGTCGGAAGGTCTAGCAGGTGAGCTCTACTGCTCGCTGGAGGGTAGCCTGAGAAGATGCCTACACCTCCCAGTCGTCCAGGTAAGCCAGGAGATGTACATTCTGACACCGGACCTTGAGCGGCCAGCGGAGGACTCTAGTGAAGACTGCTGGTGCTGGAGAGAGGTCGAAGGAGAGGGCTGTGAAAAAGAAGAGCTGCCCTTCTAGAGCCAAAGCCAGGTATCTGTGTTGAGATTGGCAGATGTTGATGTGCAGGTAAATGTCCTGAAGATCCAAGGACGCCATTCAGGTTGGGGGATTATGAGTTCCGCCAACTGAGAGTGGTCGCTCATGCGAATTTCGGAGCAATGATGTACTAGTTGAGAGAGCTTAATTAAAAAAAAAGCCTCCAGCTGCCCTAAGTCTTGAGGACCAGGATTATAGGGGAGGTGTAAGCTCGTTGCCGGGAACGGGATAGACCGCTCCTTTGCTGATGAGTTTCCGAACCTTGTGCCTTAACTCCGGAGAAGAATTGCTCCTGCAACAGGGCTCGCTTAGAGGAGGAGGAGGAGGAGGAGGAGGCTTGGATCGTGTCCAATGGTATCCCCTGCTGAGAATACAACTTGTAGATTGCGGGGTCCCTGCCCACTCGTGAGCAAAAGCCGATAGTCGGGCCCCTGGCTTCTCATGGTTTTATAGGTCAGTGAGAGCGCTTGTTGAATTAATGATATTTGCGCTGAGGCGAGGCTTGGCGAGGGCGGGAGGAGGGCGTGAAGCACTTTGGTTGTCCTATCCCTTAACAAATTTGAGACAGGTTTCAACTCGAAAGGGACGGTCCTGAGGCGGTGCAGAGGGACGACGAACGGAAGCGTCCCTGCTATTTCCTCCTTTAGCTGTGGGCCACCGGCGAAAAAGAGGTCCTTTTCAGACCAGGAGGCTTTGTCTTTGGCCGAGTGCTGTATCGTCAAGCTTTGCGAAGGCTGGGAAGGCCTAGGAGGCCTCCGAGCCGGTTAGGGCACGGCTGGTTTCCTTTGGGTATCCGCGCAGATTACGGAGTTCTTGTAACTATCACTGAGACCTGCTGTGCTTTCCTGAGGAAAGAGGCGATCGTAAATCAGTGGTTCTGCATTCATAAGAGCCACGTAGCGGCCGGTACTAGTTTATTTATCCAAGGCTTCAAGGTGCAGTTACAGGTGAAGCAGCACAGTTAGTCGGTGGGCATCCTGCAGGGACGCCTCCAGATTGTAACGAGTATGAGTCTGCCACTGGTTAACTACCGTAATCTGACGCTGCAGTTCAGAAGGATTAACCTCCACGAGAGCAGCAGTAGTAATGATTACAGCCTCTAGAGCCATCACATGAGTTAAATAACGAAGACATTTGTGGTTCTGTTCCAAATATTTAGCCAAAGTGTTAGCAGATGGTATGGCAAAGACTGCAGAGCTGCGGAGCACGTTGGAGATCTTTTCTGGGGAGAAAAAGGGAGAGGAGCGGACAAGAACGTAAGAAGGGGTCCGCAACATTCTCCAGCGTCATCGGGCAGTTCGGTGGAGAGTTTAATTTCTTTTGAAGCACCGCCTATCTGAGCTTAGGGTTGCCTGGGAGTTGGCGAAGCTCATCGCGCTTGACCTCGCTGGCCGAGGGTTGGACCCACTTGGATAAGAGGGGTAGGTAGAAATCTGTCCCTCACTACGGGAAAAAGAGTATCCGCTTGTAATTTCGTTGGTTTGAGGGACAACGAAAAGCCCTGAGACTTCAGCGCAGGGGAATCAAATATGGTAATGGCGTTGCGCAGCGCGACCACATTCGTCTGGCTTAGTGGTAGGGCAAACCTGAAGGAAGGCTTCGAAGAGCACAAGTTGCCTTGGGACCGAAAGTTTGAAACTAGATGGCTTCAGAGATACAGTGGTCATAGCATAGATCTTATCTCGACCCCATTCAACGAAAACCCTTGCGCTGGAATCTGGATGCATTGTGGCTCCTTTGGGCAAGAAGTACGCCACACTCAGAGGGTCGGCCACCTATGCCACGGGTGCGAGGTCCTTAGGAGGTGAGGAAGGCTAGACAGGGACCGTCCTGAAGAGCGGTTCGGTCGTGACCGGCTTGCCATTGTCTAAGGCTGGGAAAGCTGGGCCGTGATCTCGGCCCATTCCGTACTTAGCAGGACGCGATGGTTCCAGAGAGGGAGATACTTGTTCCCTTTGAACGACTGCAGCGGTTAAGTCAGTCTCCTCAGCCTCACTGCGATCCTCTAATGACACCGAAGGATTATCAGAGAATGTTGGCCTGCGCTCTCTTAGCTGGCGTTCCGCCCAGGGAGAGCGACTACGGGCGTACCCTTGAGGTGAGCACTCTCTGGAGTAAGCTCTATCAGATGGTGAGTGGCTTCGGCGTGCTGCTGCCATAAGTGCGGCGGCACGGAGACGGATAGACAAAATAGGAGTGGCGCGTCTAGAAGTAGAGGTATGACTGGTCTCGAGATCTGTGACGAATCTCATAAGGGGGACGTCCGGTGTCGCCTTTGGGAGACGGTGAGTAAAGAGACTTGTTGCCTGAAGGGGCGACACCAGAAGGGACATATCATATACTTTTTAGCCTGCTAGGGGCGGAGGGCGTTGAGCCTTGATAGCAGCCAATTCAGACTCGAGGAGCATAAGACTAAATCTGAGATCAGGGGAAGAAGAACGGAGATTCTTAGAGGCGGGATTAAGACGGTTCGTTTCCTGAGAAACAAGAGGTGGGACGTGGAATTCTATGATCGCACCAGCTTTGGAGCCTAAGATAGACGATGGATGGCCCCGTTCTGTGTCGATGACGAGAGGGGGCGTAGAAGGATCCGTCGGTGCAGCCACTGGCCCTTCCGGGAAAAAAAAACGGCCGACTCCTCTCTCGGAAGCAATCTTCCTTTGCTTCTCGCAGCTGCGTCCTGATTGGTCTCAAGCCAATCCACTGAGAAGGCTGTAGACCCCGGTCTAGACGCTAGTCATCCTCTGTTTCCGGAATCTGCTGCATAGGATTCCAGAAACGCAGCAATTTTGGAGGCCAAGTCTTCATCAGGGAAAAATGTTTCATTGACGGTCCTTAGGGACATTGGACTTGGTTCTGCGTCTATGGATGGACTTCACGAGCGAAGCAAGGTTGTCTTCTTCCGCTTCAGTGAGATTACCTTCATCCAATTTAGCCACCCATCTGCTGCACGTGGGGCAAGTCATGTGGCCCAAGTTAAGCTCCTGGGAACCGGAGCCGATTGGTCTTCTTTCACGAAACATGAACTTTCATGAACACAGTTGTGAGCTTTGAAAAAGGTCTCTTGTCTACCAACACACTTTTTGCATATGAGAGACATTGTGAATCAATTTTCTGAAAGAAAAGAGCGATATGAAGCATGGCAGCGTAGATGGACAAAGTTAGAAGATGCAAAATACACATGTGGTCGGGGGAGCCTACCAAGGTAACGGGCAGGCACCCCTGAGGTTAAGAAAGAGGATGGGTTTCGGTTACAAGAACAAGAAACCCTAAAGTTCAAGCCAGATCAGGTCCATTCCTCGTCTGAGCGAACCCCCGGGGAACCATCAGCCAGGGATGTTCTCCACTGGAGAAGGGAATCTGAATTTGTCATTTTCCTAATTTTGTCGATTTGCAATTGGTAAAAATGGAATCGTAGATACATGCAAAACTTGAGTTGACCAGTAGACTTTTGTTGACAAGGGATCCGCTGTAGAAGAATTGTTGAATATTGTCGTTTTCCAAATTTTGTCGATTCGAATCGGCAAAAAAAGGAATTTCGACGTTTGCTAAACTTGCGTCAGTACGCTGACTTTTGTCAACTAAGAACACCAGAATAACTGAGTCATGGCGACAAAATAATATTGTCCGAATTCTTGAATTTTGTCGCTAGACAAACAACAAAAGTAAAAACGACCAAAGGAGTATTTCGGAATACCGACAAAATTCCCTGAGTTTTGTCGTTATCCAAACGACAAAAATCCCAGGCGACAAAAATTCTTGAAAATCGGGACCATGGTAACCAGTGTTGAACACTTAACAAGTGCATAAAGCTGATAAGGCGAGGAACCACTGCAGAAACTGAAGAGTAGTAGTCGAAGGAAGACTGCATTGGAGCCGAGACGCCTATATGAAGGTATCAGGGCATAATGAAGCTGTGACCATGCAGCCCTGATATAGATGAGTGCCGTCTGAAGAAGTCATTTTCCTTTTAGTCGTCATATACCAGAAACGACAAAATTAAAAAAAACTATAGAAATTGATTATTTCTTTATTTTCTCATCTAATTTGCGGAGTGTACCTTGCTCCTATCCTTACTTTCCTTGAGTTTAGGTCTGCAGCATAGGCTGACAGAGAATGAGAATAAGGGAGAACAGAGATGCGAGGATAGCCTTCAGAAATTTCCAAGAAAAGAGTAATTGCTAGAAATTGCCAACGTTACGACCTGTTCAGTCTTCGCCTCGTATGATGTGACAACCAGCAACTGTTCGGTCCCGGTTTGAACGGCTATAGATTCGTTCCGCACCCTTGAACAGGTGCTCCCAACTACTGCTTTATATGTACTTCATCCAGTCTTTTGTGATATTTAGAACAGTACTATTCCTACGGGATTAATATAGTTAAACACTTTGACCGTGCTGTAAAACATATAAAGTTAACGATAGGGTTGGAGTACTATTATTATTATTTTTTTTAAATACATCTAAAGTTCTCATCTGCTTGCTTGGTCATTTGCACTGCTAAATTTAGTGGGAACCTCTACGCTGCTGTGATGCGCACGTGTGCTGAGAAAGGTTTTTTTTTTATCAAAATGGAGCTCCTGTCGAGGCCTGAAGGGAGACCTGCAGGTCACCCCTAGCACCCCTAGGCTAAGCGTATGAACATAAAGAAAGTCAATTATTAAGTAATAATAATAATAATGGGTGACTAGTTCAATTGGCAGTCTTGCCAATTATTTTTTTTAAATGGGAGGAAAAACTGCATACGAGAAAAAACATGTAACCCACGCACGAAGGCATCTCCGTACTGGATCAACGCATAGAGGAACAGCAAGCTGGGAGAGCAAAGATAGAAAAGTAGAAAACATCATCATTGAGGGCCTTACCTAGAAGGAGGTTGGTCAGCAGGAAATGACCATAGTAGTTGACGGCGAGCGATATTTCGTGACCATCTGCAGTTAGTGTTCTGGAAGCAGGACTCATAATGCCAGCGTTGTTGATCTATAAAGAAGTATAAATTGATAATTACATCCGACAAGGAGGTTATATTTTGGTCGGGTTTATCTGTCTGTTATTCTATCTGTCTGTCATCATGATAACTTAAACAATTATGGACGGATTTTCATGAAAACAACAAGAGTTGTAAGATTTATTACGAAAAGTAAATGACAAAATATTTGTGATGATCTGTCTGTTCGTGTGTTTGTTGCAGTGTTTGTTTTTGCGCTTGTTTGCGTAATAACTAAAAAAATCTGAATGGATCTTTATGAAATTTACACTAGTTGTTCGTGATGTTAAAAGACATAAATGATCAAATTTTGGTGCAAACCAGTTGGTTCGTTTGTATGTCTGACTTATGTTTGTCATTATGTTTGTTAGCAGCGTTACTCAAAAAGTTATGAGCGGATCTTCAAGGAAATTGTAAAAAGTGTTAATACTATCAGAGGCCACAAATTATTAGCTATTGGTGTTACAAAGATAATCCTGGTCTCAGCACCAATTTGAATTTTTCGTTACCGGTGCCTTGCTTGGCGGAGGTATGCGCTCTCAGAGGGCTCTGGTATTTTATTGCTACAACTTTCTAACGCCAAGTGAAATCAATGATGCCTAGGCGGTATAGTTATTCAATATTATTGTTGTTATTGAGCAGCTCAAGCCTCAGTTTTCACAACTATAGGCGATTTCACTGAGGAAGAAAGAAAAAAAGACGTATCATATGTCGATCGATAGTAAAGTGGAACCCATGCACGAAGGTGGCGCCACACAGGATCAACACGCATGGGAACAGCCACTCGGGACGAACAGAAAAAAGTAAGATCAGTAGGAGTATGAAATCCGAAAGAAACAAAATGGGCACGGAAGACAGATGTCTCGAAGCTCAGACTAACGGATAAGGTAACCTACAGCATCTCCATAGGGCGCTGCTCCTTATAACCTAGGATTGGCGAACCTAACCTATCCTAAATTCATGGCTTATGGCCCAATATTATTCGCACATCCTATACCCCCAAATTATTGGCCCATCCTATGCCCCCAAACTATCGGCCCATGCTATGGCCCAAAATTATCGGCCCATCCTATGCCCCAAAATTATCGGTCCATCCTATGCCCCAAAATTATCGGCCCATCCTATGCCCCCAAATTATCGGCCCATCCTATGCCCCCAAATTACCGGCCCATCCTATGCCCCAAAATTATCGGCCCATCCTATGCCCCCAAATTATCGGCCCATCCTATGCCCCCAAATTACCGGCCCATCCTATGCCCCCAAATTATCGGCCCATCCTATGCCCCCTGAGGAGTAGGCGGTAATGTCCTTCTCTGCCCATGCATCTGGGCGAGGTCTGAGGCGCGTTGTAATCACAATTTCTGCGTTACTCAATTAAGGAGGTTGAACAGAAAGAGGGAGCGAAACGCCTCGACGACGAAGCTAAAATTCCCGGCACGGCTGAAGCCTGGCTCACCGGCTGCACATATATATTACAATATTGTGTAGTGTTTTTATGTGCTTTTCGAAAGTTTTCTTTGTATTGTACTGGGAAATCATAGCTACATATTATAGGGAGGGCGTGTACAGGCGTAAATCAACTAACACCAAGCTGTATGTACCGTAATGTACGAGGAAGGCTGAAAGGCTGTGGCGGCTGGAAAGCTCTAGTATTATGGCTGGACTGCACTACGAGCCAATAAAGTATACGAGCCTATCGGTCGGAATATAAAGTTGAATAGCTTTCTTCTGCCAATAGTCCTAAACGACTCCACATAACCCATTTTATATAGCGATTCTATAATAGATTTTCGTGGAAAACCGGGCCACCAGAAAGCAACCACGCCGAAAAAATGCAGTAGAAGGCTGGCTTGCCAGGCGAAATATGGGTGCGTTTTCTCCGTCTATTAACCCTCCTTAATGGGCGGTACAAGCGCTACACCGGCTTACAAATCGTGTCGCTATCACCACTCGAAGAGCAGCAACAACAATTACAGCATGGGTTACGATGATGCAGGCTTCCGATTCAAATAGAGAGAACATAAAAATGAACAATGAGTAAATTCCGTAGCTCAGAGAAATCGAATATGAATTTTTACGCCTAGCTTCGTAGACGAAATTACAACAAATAAAGAATGCAGCTTACACCGCTCGTCGATAGATGAGGCTTCGTGACCGCATTGCGGGTTACGGTAACAATTTTGCAACTTGTGGTAGCTCCAGTGGGTTGTGATTGGAACCTGCCTCTGGAGGCGTTACATACTCGCTGCCTGAGAAAGATGTTTTAACCGGGCTCAGCGTAGCGCAAATAATACAAGTAGCGTAAGTAGCACACACACACACACACACACACACACACACCTACACACATCATATACTGTGAATTTTATTTATTATTTTAAAAACACTACTGAAATAATTTTGGGGAGTAGAAAATGGGAGGAGTCGCCAGAAAGAAAATCGAGCTTGAAAATGTCTCGGTTTTGCTTTGAACTCGCGGGGGTCCGGTGCTTTCGTAGCAGATCTTGGCAGGCTAAAGGTAGGCGAGACCTCGCAACAAACAGCTACACTCACTCGAAGTCTGAGCCTTTAACCTCTACCCCCGAGAGACTGTATCTAATCTACCCTTGGTAAGAACCGACAGGGGCCCCGGTCCCGGCAAACTCCAGCATTTGTCAGTCCTCTGGCTCCGGTTTATCAATACCGGCCCCGGCTTTTCAAACTGTGAAAATTGGAGGTTTGGCCTGGGCTTTTGTGGGGGGGGGGGGGGGGGGGGGGAAAACACTTAACAAGCAATAAAACTAGTTTTCTGGGGAAGTTTATTTTTTTCGTGTAA
>LQNS02007215.1:29188387-29203855 GCA_001587735.2 Parhyale hawaiensis | reverse complement strand
CAAGAACGTAGAAGTCTAGAGGGAATAGGTCGGCCACCTCGATCAGCGGCCCATCTCCCGAAACAGAGGGTGAAGTATCGAGAGCCTACCTAACTTTACAAAACTAACCTCGCCTGTAGGAACTGCAGAAAGCTGCAAACGTTCCCCGAGGAGAGGGCACTGGGGACTCTTGGGGTTGTGAGGCCCAAATATATTGTGGCAGGGAAAGGGCCCGTCAGAATATACCCCTGAGAGCAGGATACAGTCAATGAGGATACAATGATGGACATCAGGCGAGGAAAAATGTTATTGACCGCATGTAAAAATTGCTTACGTTAGGTACATATCAGAACAAGACAGTGAGCCTTAGTACTACAACATAGGTATCTTTCATTCGCCTACGTTGAGTGAGATAAGCTAAGCCGATGCGCTTTCACAGGTCCAAACGTTCAAATGCAGGCGTTCCTGCTCGAGCGAATGGAACTCTCAAGACTGAGGCTCCTGACAAGTTACCTCGCTCAACGTGAGTCAATCTCACATTCCCTAAACTTATATGGCGTCCAACATAACATAAAGCACAGCCCAAGCATCACATACAGACGAGCATTGGAGCAACGGCTCCACTAGCATAATCTTTCCAAACCCATACGGCGTCAGGACTTCACAGCCAAATGTAGCGGTGGATCGGATGTCCGCACCACCTTCGCACTCCGCACCACACATGCGAATTCTGAAAACGGCGCGGATATCCACAGATGCGGACATCTCGTCCACCTCTAGCCAAGCGAGCTGGCGATCTTCTTTCCAATCTGACCACTCGATTAGATCGCACGGTCCACTTTCAAACAACAGTGCCGTTCCTGCTTAAATTGCTGCTTACTGTGGACGGCAAAGGGTTAAATCAAAACATTACGATAACGAAAGTTGGATACGAACCGATTGGTACAACAATTTTTTGTGACAAATTGAAATATTTTCAGCTTGGACTGCATTATTTGAACAACTTCACAAGTGCGATAATGAGGGAGATATCTCCATATGTACGAAAACTGTCGGTCTTTTTGCAGATACGCAAAAAGATTCGGAGTCTGGGACTGCAATAACTTGGGCACAAGAACTTTATAGGTACTCGTCCAGTCCATAGGCAGTATGTCGCTGAAGCTCAGGAGAATTACGGAAATTCTTTGCCAACCGGTAAAAGTGCGACGTTTATTTTGGCTTTTGCAATACGAGAAGGACGATGGTAGTTTTTTCCGCCGAAGTGGGTTTAACCGCAAATAGTTCTTTAGATATAAATAACCGACAGAGCGGCCATGTACAAAGTGCTTGCACAATAACATCACGACCTCAATCATTAACAAGAAAGGGTGTGTATTAAATTCCGCGCAGTCTGTTTCGCCAATCGGCTACACCGGTAAAAATACAAGAACAAGGTGGGCCTTACAACAAGTGATTAGATACTATTGAATGATACCGTCGAGCAAAATTTCTCGCGAAAATACACGAAATTTTTTAACATGGCTAAGTCACCCGAATGAAAAAAATATCCCACATAAAAATACACAAGAAATTTCTATACATAGCTAGAGTCGTCCTACGTGAAAATTCCCAAGTAAATACAACAAATTTCTAAATACCTACGGTTAATGACATCATAATCGAGAAGAAATATATCGCTAGTCTTCCTATTTATCATGATAAAAAAATATAAAAACAGAGTACATCAGCGTTTCTAGGACATCAATAACCCTTTGCCCATTGCACACCACTACACTGCACAAATCTAAGGAGATTATCAGTATATTAGATATTTGAGCCTCCCTCGACACAACTATGGTGATTCAAGAGAGGAAAATTAAGGAAGGGACATGTAGCATGTCCATAGAAATGTGGAACCCACGCACGAAAGTGGACCAACACGCATGGAAACAGCAAGTCGGAAAAGAAGAGGAAGAACAGATGAAAGAAAGATCAGTAGGAGTACGAAATCAGGAAGGAAGCAAAGGGGGCACGAAAGACAGACGTCCCGAAGGCCTAGCTAATGGCTAAGGTAACCTACATGAACCCCCTGGGGGCGCTGTTCCCCATAACATAGGATGGGCGAACCTAACCCTATGGCCCATCCTATGCCCACTGAGGTTATCTAAGGATATACCCAAGCACAATTAAATAATTTCTTACACTTCAACGTAAGCAAGATTCAGATTAGCCTCGTTATGCTTTCGCCACTGGGACGTTGCTGTAACACTGATCTGAATTAAGGTTTAGTTTGGTTGGCTGTAAATGGAAGACATTTCATGATACCCACATATTTAAAGGAGTAATAAAAATTGCAAGCTAATAATTTTTTTGAAGTAAATCTGGATTTAAATATTTCTTCTTAACCGTCCAGAAATGAGAAGACAGAAAAAAGAAGCACTCCTGCGAAGTCCTTACCGTGGTCACCCATACAAGAGCATAGAAGAACTCCTAGGGATGGGTCGCTCACCATGCATGCACCATTCTGCGGCCAACCTTGCGGAGCTGAAGGGGAAGTATAGAGAACCGAACGCAGCTGAGGATGACCTGCATTCGGATTAAGTCCAAATGTGCCTCTAGCAAAACCAAACACCCTACATCTTCAACAGTACATATCATGTTCCTAAAAATTGCTTACTCATTTTTCAGCATTTATGTTCATTTTATTGCTTAAATAAAGTACAGAATGAGGGGGAAACATATGGACAGGCGAAGTGCAACTACTGTCCAAATACTTGAATTAAGATCACTCTGTAAGAATGGAGAGCATGAGATATGTAGTATACCGAGAGAAATGAACTCAACCACGAAGGTATTATATTACTTTTTTGAATAGTTTAAGCCTCTGTTTCCACAACAACGGCGATCTAACAGAGGAAGAAGCAAGGGACATACAGTGTGACGATAGAAATATGGGGAACCCATGCACGAAGGTGTTCCCACACAGGATCAACACGCATGGAAACAGCAAGTCATGAAAGAAGAGGAAGATCAAAATACAGCATGAACAAGGCATATGAAAATGGAAGGAAGCAAAGTGGGCACGAAAGATAGACGTCTAACTAATGGCTAAGGTAACCTACACGAGCCCCCTGGGGTCGCGGCGCCCCATAACATAGGATGGGTGAGAATGTAAATGGAAAAAATTGAAATGGGCGCGAAGGACAGTTGTACCGAAGGCCTAGTTAAGGCTAAGGTAACCTACGGTTTACCCTGAGACGCTGACACGTACTTACAAACAGTCAGTAGCGAAAGTGTTACGGTTACACAGGACATCATCTACACTTCTACCGCTAATGTATCGCCAGCAGCGGCGGCTGATGACTACTACAGTACAGGTGCTGCAGAGTTCCACATTGAATACTTGTAATTCCTGCATAAGCTAGAGGATGACTTCTAACATTTCAGTTCGGTTAGAAGCTATCACTGAGTTTCTGGCAGAACAACAAGTATTGCAGTATCCAGCAGTGCAGGACCTGCACTGTAGTAGCCACGCGCTGCCCCTGATCGGCAGCTACAGCACAAGACAAGACATATCGGCAGTGACTTTCATAGTAAGCGGACAAGCCCTTACAAATGTATTCAACGATTTAAAGCTCTAGACTGTACGCATGCGTGAGTTAACATAATAAAATTGCTTGTTATGCGGTAATTAACAATCAGTTCGGTACCAGCTGCCTTTGCAAAGTGCATCCGCAATGCTAGCAGCAGTCAAAGTAATCCCTTGTGCAAAATATTCATAAAGTCTCGTTTTTTCACCTGCCTTCGATGTCGAGCTTGCCTAATTCAATCCACTTGGTGGCAATAATATAAGGCTACTAGCCTATATCGCACCGGACGTTTTTTTCATTTCGGCACTTCTGCAGGAAGTCCCTCAACGTAGAAGAGAATTCACACGAGTTTTAAAAGTTACAAGTCTGACCACTGCATTACAACTGGCAGGAAAGAAGACGCAGGGCAAGGATGAAGGAGAAAAATAACTCCTACTGACGTAGGAAGTAGCAATATTTTTCCCTTATGGAATGAAGAATTGTGTTAGCCTCCGGGTAGCCTTTTTTGGATCTTTCATGAACTGATTAACATTCCTTCATTTCATTTCCCAGGGACGAAGGAAGGCAGAGAGCAGAAGAAAAATTGGATGTGAGCACCCAGTGCTTCCCTCGCAATATTCTCTGCTATCCGTTTCCGTTCCTTTTTTTTTCGCTTCTGTGACGTCATCACTGCCCCTCCACCCTCCTGGGAGGTGCTACTCCATATAAGGCGGCCTGGAGCCGAGGTTCCTCAGATCGTGCGGGTAGGAGTGATGACGGACGAAGGTTTGACTGCGTGTGCGGGAGGAGGAGATCCTCAGCTAACACAATTTTTCATTCCTCAAGGAAAAAATATTACTACTTCCTACGTCAGTAGGAGTTTTTTTCCCTTTATGTCATTTCAAAATTGTGTTAGCCTCCGGGTAGCCTTCGCGATTTCAGACCCTGCCTTCGCTTAGCACCATGTATGTCGCATGCTAGGTGCAGCAGTGGCTGTCTGGGAAAACCAGACGGAGTGAGGTGAAGCGAGACTAGAGCTAGGATAGCCAGTATCTATAACGTTGGGAAGGCGAGAGTGAAGCGAAGGGAGGGTTGCCTTTCGCTTCTCATGCTCGCCCTCGTTTGCTTCTGTTCGCTGCTCCCGCCAGCAGGGCCAAGCGAAGAGGCGCGAACCGAGGGGCGGCTTATCAGCGAGCGTCGTAGGCGCTGTGAGGTACTCCGGGTGAGGGAGAGGAGTTAAAACTAGGCGAAAGCAGGAACTTTTCCTCATGGCGAAGAGAGGGCGAAAACATGAGATTCGAAGCGAAGGAGGAAGCTTCAAATATACTTCGACAAGGCGAGTGTAGGTAAGGGCATCGACTTTTCGCATTCGCGAAGCGAGAGGGAACGAGGTGACGAGCGGGCAAGCGACAAGAGGGGAAGCGAAGAGACACGAAGCAAAGGCTTTTGTTCGCTTCTCATGTTCTGACTGCTCACTTCCGTCTGCTTCTGTTCGCTTCTGGAGCGGAGGGGCGAAGCAAGTTCGTCTTCCAGAGAGGTGGTCTCGAATAGATCGATGACCTCTTCTCCTGGATGGTGGGACCCTTGTCCATGGTTTGGCTAAGCGTAGCAGAGGTGAGATGCGATTCGGAGCTCTTATTTTGCCAGTAATTCCCCGGTTACTTGGGGCACATGGAGCAGGGGCCAGGGTTTCCGCTTGAGGTCGCCTAGCTCTGTTCCCGCCTGAGATAATGCAGAGTGTATGCCTGAAATTTTCTTGCTTAGGCGGTAGGAAATTGACATGGTGTCTGTAAATTTCTCTGAAAAATTAACTGTTTGTAAATTATGTTACAGGATACCCCGGATGCAGGACACGGGAGATTTGGAACCTCTAAGGAGCCAAACACAAGAAATGGACCCGTTGTCTAAGGACCCAGGACCCAACCTGTCCGTGGTCTGCGCCGCTGGAGCTAGGACCGTGTTGAAAAATTTCGTGTCTTCGAAGTGAAAAGGAGCGACGTGAGGCGAGGCTGAGCGACCGGGAGTGGAGTGACGCGAAAGCCTTTGTAAGCTTTCGTTCACTTCTGCTCGTTTTAAGGCGAACAGAAGCAAACAGGAGCGATCTGAGAAGCTAGAAAAACTTGGGGGAGAAGAAGGCGTGAAGGCTGACGAATTCACATCCTTGTTTCATCGAAGCGAAGAGAAGCGACGCGACGAGAAGCAGCGATGGGAGGCGGAGCGACGGAAGCCTCGTTCGCTTCGACGGCGAACAGGAGCAATCTGAGACGCTGGAATAACTTCAAGGAGAAGAAGGCGATGGAGCCGAAGTGACGTGAAGGCCGAAGATTTCACATTGTTTCTTCGAAGCGAAAAGAAACGACGCGACTAGAAGCTGAGCGACCCGCAGGCGGGCGAGGGAACACCTCGTTCGCCATTGTTCGCTTGTTAGGCAAACAGAAGTGATCAGATGCGCTGGAACAATCTTCTGGTGAGAGAACTGGTTTGAAGGTCGTGAAACTGCGATTTCTGAAATGCTTCTTCTAGGAAAGGCCAAAGATATTCGACCCAGTCAATGGGCATACAGATGAGAAGAGACTAACTTGAGCACAGGAAGAAACGCTTTGCGCTGGAGGTGTTGCCTGTTCGAAGATCTAAGACGATCTGAGGAATCTCGGCTCCAGGCCGCCTAATATTGAGTAGCACTTCCCACAGGAATGGAGAGAGATTACGTCACAGAAGCGAACAGAAGGGAACAGCAGAGAATATTGCCAGGGAAGCACTGGGTGCTCACATCCAATTTTTCTTCTGCTCTTTGCCTTCCTTCGTCTATGGGAAATGAAACAATGGAATGTTAATCAGTTCATGAAAGCACAAGAATCAATGCGTGAAATCGAAAGCTGGGACAATAATGTACCCATATGATTATAGCGTTCCTAGCAACTGAAGATGAGTCCAGTGAAAGAATAAAAAGTAAAATAGTGCGTGATACACACACTCTTCAGTAAACAAGACTCAGTAGCTAGTTTAGTTTTGCAATTCTGTGGTACGCTATAAAAACGTCCACTTTCCAAAATGTGATAGAATTATAAAATGCGACATGTGTCCGAGTTACGCAGAACCCTGATGGAAGCTCTTATATTGAAGTAGCTACCTCATTCAACGTAGAGTGTAACTTATATGTGCTCAAGAAGAGTGCGTTGACAATAACAAAAGAGAAACTATGCCAAATATATACCGATGAATAGAGTATGCCGAGAAGTACTGGAAGAAAAGTGCATGCTGCACATACTGAAAAAACCAAGTAGGTTGACCAACACTGAAAGAAGTGTGCATGACATGTACTGAAGAACAAAGTAATACTAATACGCAGGCAGCTACTGATACACCACTGCATGACAGTCACCGAAGAAAAGAATATGCAGGCACCCGCCTACAGTAAATAATGCGCAATATAAACGAAACGAAAAACACCAACTAAAAGCCCCAAAAGATGCAGACACAGAAGAGCGACAACAAAGTAACACACTCAACCAGAGACGAAACATAGAAAATACACGAAACAAGCTACAACTACTAGAATAGGTCAAAAGCGCCTCACACAAACGGCATAAATATATTTCACTTGAAAATATCACAGGTCTAGATAAATATGTGTAAATAAAACAACATAGAAAGAATGAGCAACTGATGGCGTAGTTGCACTGGGTCCACGATGTAGCAGCTTACGGATGCAAAGAATGTAAAGTAGGGCCACCCACCCCAGTGCTAACCCATCGGTTCACTCTCTGGTTGAACTATTCCTCCCTTTCGCCAAGGAGGTTTAATAGGAGGGAACACAGCTACATTTCGCCGAGTCGGTCACGGAATCTTCTTGTTCTCCAATTACGGCGCCATTTCCACCAATCAGAGGCTCCTACTAGTCCCTTCTCACCAATCACAGGCTCTCAGCCGATTGTGCAGCCCAAAACCGCACTAGCTTCAGGCTCCAATGTCACTGCTAACTCCTTGGTCAGAATGACTCATCCTGTTCAGGGTTGCGCGCACGAAGGGGAGCATTTTAATGATCTGCGTTTACGGAACTTTAAACTCCAACGTTAAAAATTTGTGAAATTTAAGGGACTTTCCTGCTATATATTTTTGTTCTCTTCTCCGTAAATCAACTCATTTTCTTTTCTGCTTTACAGCGATCCCGTAAAATTATAACCATTGCCTTAACCCTTTAGTGCCTACAGTGCACATATGATGACATTACATGTAGTGTTATTCCTACGAAAGTGATGTTCTATTGAGGCACAAAAGGGTTAAAAAGGTTCTGTGAGAAAAATGACGATACATTTGTAATTTTTCGGGGATTTCTCAGCAATTGTGAGGTCATCGTGATTCACGAAAAAGAAGGGAATATTATTTACATTGTGATAGTTAGTAAGAAGGGTCGCGGCACGAGGCAAGTGTAACAGTTTAGGTTTGTCACTCTTTGGTCCCAGTGCTTCTTACGCATCTGCTAACTCCGAAGAGTCAACTGCATGGATCGCCACTTCTTGATAACCATAGCACTAATGGGACTCAACACTGCTCAACTTTATTTACTGCCGATCATAGACGATGTGCACTCAAGGTGATTAGGCTATTGGAATAACTAGGGCATGCAAGTGACCCTCTTGCAATTCATGAAAAAGTTTAATATATTATGAAAACTACTGTTACTATGTAGTTGAGACGTTTTTAAGTCTTTCACTGAGGTCGTAAGGCCGGGGCCTCTCCGATGCAACGCAGTTTTTGCGGCAGACATGCTGCCTGTCAGCGATAGTATGTCCCGAAATCTTGGTCGAGTCGGCGGGGGACGACAGATTGCTGTACGATGTTACGTTTTTTATTCAACAAATTTCTTGTATCGCACGTCGCTGCGATGGGATTCCGGCCTAATACCCCAAATAGGCTTGAAAAAAAAAAAACCACTAATATAGTAGGGGAAATTTCTATTGGAGACACACCGTGGCGCATCGTAGTTGGCATCTAACGAAGGTAGGACTCACCGATATAGAAGAGCTTAGCCTGCAGCAGCATTTTGCATAGAAGTAAGCGAGGCATCACGAGTCCGTTAATAGAGACATGAAGTTTTGCTGGAGCAGAACGTGACCAGCGCAACGAATCAACAGGACTCATACCCAACGGGAAGGGGGGTTCATCGCTACTCAAGTGGGGGTGCTGCCAAGTTCGATACAATTATATAGTAGTAGATTCTTCTAGAACCGAAGAAATACTGCTGTACGGAGATAAAAATTATGTATTGCACAAGTTTAAAGATAGACGCGATGAAAAAGGATGTGTCAATATTTCGACTAATATTGACATCACTAGGTGACATAAGATGCGGCAGCTCTGCACTCGCTCGGCATGAGCCGTCACCAACTACCATAGACTTTATATTATATGGAAGTAGTAGTAGTAGAAGAAAGTTTAAGCCTCTCTAAATAAGTAATGAGCTCTGCTAAGAGAGGACAAGGAAGGGACGTATAGTATATCGATAGAAACGGGGCACCCATGCACGAAGGTGTTCCCACATAGGATCAACGCGCATGGGAACAGCAAAGAAGGGGAAGAACAGAAAAAAGTAATCTCAGTAAGAGTATGAAATGGAAGGATGCAAAGTGGACACGAAAGACAGACGTCCCGAAGGCCTAGCTAATGGCTAAGGTAATCTACACAAACCCCTGGGGTCGCTGCTCCCCAAAACATAAGATGGGCGATATTATATGGAAAGGCAAATCGATGTTTAGGACATTTGACAAGAAACATGCGTTTCCTAAGTAATGTAAAGTGTTTGAGAAAGCATATCAATATTTACTAACATACGAATTCTCTGTTAGTTAAATATCTTCTATACAAAGTACAATTTAGGAAGAGAAAAATGTATTTCTAATTTTTTTACAAAGTACAATTAAAGTGCATACTTCATCAGTTCCAATACATCCCTATTAAAATTAAAATATAGTGACAAAATGGGGTAATTAATGTTAATTTCTCATCGAATCTACAAAATATCTGAATTTAAGCAGGTAAATATATTAAATGTAAAGTAGCTATAGTAATAGACTAGGGCAATTGATTTTAATTTCCCACATCGACTTGAAGTTTAAAATAATTTATTATTTACAAACTAGAATAAGTCATAGAAAGCTCAAGGTAACTTTCTGCCAAAGCGAAATTGGCTAAGGTCACCTCTTTTAATATTGCAAACCGAGGATAAAATAATGAGTCCCGAACAGTGATGGGATGTCGACAAGACTTTTTGCAATCATCCTCATCAATTTATGAAGCTGTATCTGAATGTTAATTTGAGCTTTCCCCAACATTACATTGGTGCTTCAAGGAAGGAAATGCAAGGGTACAGCTATAATAACTTGGAAAATCAATGCCCGGAGGAACAGCAAGCATGGCTGGCATAGGCAAGCTGTTCAAGATGACGAAAAATCGACAGTGAGCAGAAGTGGTAGGGAAAACGGAGCTGAATTAGCAAGTTTTTCTCTGCTCGGAGAAGCAAGCGATATTTCACAGATAAAGAGGGAGGGATCTCCAGTATCTCGACAGAGATGTGTACCTCAGGCACGAGGGTCCTTCCACTGCAAATCAGTACTCATATCAGAAACAACGAAGAGGAAGACAACAAAGATGGTCATCAGAAGAAAGAAAGAGGAAGGCAGTAAATCGACCACAAAAAGAAAATGCCACACAGGCCTAAGGTAATCATAGGGGAGGGAGCAACTCTTCATAACCAAGGATAGGTCAATCTAAGCTTATGACGGCAGGGGTACCCTAGAATCCCAGTCGCAAACATCCGATGTCTATCCGTAAGCACAGCGAATAATATCGACCGCTTGCATAAAATTGTATGGGTGGTAATAGGACCTTAGTAGCTCCAAGGCAAGACTTCAAAGTCATTCAACAGAAATATGTAAATTTTGCGGCACGAAAAGAAAATACTGAAATCCAGCTATGATGCGACATGACGAAATACAATAGCTATGATTTTGGCACGTTATTAGTTTAGAAGTAGGAGTGGTAGCATTAATAACTGAAATAGGACTCTCGCTTTACTAGTTTATTAAAACGATCATATGGGGGAGGTAAAAGTGGATGAATCAGAAGTTGCCAAAAGTCTCAACACGTGTTTAAAATAGGAAAAATATGCTTGATAGGATATGATCTTGGGACAATTTACTGTAAGTTCACATTATTCAGTGTAATACGAAGACGAAAAGGGTTGCAGAAGGAGTAATTGTTTGTAGCAAGAGTCATCCTGACGTGCCCTCTGCTTATTTGGTAGCTACCTTCAGAAATACATCTCTCGAACAGGCATTACAAGGAGGAGAAGACTACATAACTGAGCAGATTATCTTCCTTATCCTGGTGTGTCAACAAAGCACCAGCCAATGCTTGAGAGAAGGTGCGCCGGGACACAAAATTTAATCTATGACACACTGTGATCAGCAAGACTGGAACGTCAGCTCTTCTCCAGGCCAGCAAGTGCAGAATTTAGGGCAGTCAGATCTCTGAAAATAAAGACAATAGTGTGCATAAGCATGTTTAGAGTAAGTCAAGAGAAACATGGCGGCCGAATGAACCAATACATGTTTCCGTGTTAGCAATTCTACCCGACGATAATTAATTCACTGGAGTGACTTCGATAAATGTCCACGTCACTGTAGAACAAAAGTACTCACAGAAAAACAGAATGCAAGCGCGATTGCCCTACAAGAATAGCAAAGGAAACGAGAGAAGAAGATAGAAAGTTCCTCGCACAGATCCCTTTGTGGGGGCCCCCGCAGCAGAGGGGATGGCGATCCCGCGAGATAGGCCACTTACCAGTAAGATAGCGACTGGTTTACGAACAAGTAGCTTGATGCTCCAATAGTATAATAACTTGTATCGTTGACTGCGCTACTGATTATCATGCGAAGTATTTCTAACTACCTTGGTTCTTCTTTGCGCAACAAGATGAAAGCAGACTGCCCACTATTAGCGCTAGAAAGTTCAGAGTTAATTAAAAATCCTTTAGACCATTTGTTGCAAGGTCTTTAGGTGAAAAATACGCAAAAAGCTTATATTTATAGTTGACACCCTGAAAAGGCGGAAACTACTTCATGGCGACATTTGGTATTCGCTAGTAGCAAAAAATCACAACTGGATTTGATATTAGGCAATTCTTGAGGGCTCTTGCAGAGAGCTGACAGTTATTATTAGAGTGAATAGTTTGAACCTACGTCTTCAAAACAGAGGTAATTCCACAGAGGTATAAAAAAAAGACATAATAAAATATGTCGACAGAAATGCGGAACCCATGCACGACGGAGTTTCCACACAGGATCAACGCGCATGGGAGCAACAAGGCGGGAAAGAAAAGGAAGAACAGACGAAAGAAATATCAGTAAGAGTATGAATGTGGTAGGAAGTAAACAGAGGAGAGACGTGCCGACGGCCTAACTAAGGCTAAGGTAACCTTAAGGTTACCCTTGTGGTCGCCGCTCCCATAACGTAGGATGGGCGAATGTAATTAACGTCACCCTGGCCCATGCTATACATTCACTAAGGGTTAGCTTTGGGTAACCAACGCTACCTAAACGGAAAATAGTGTCTATATCATCTCCTTATCAAGATGCAGGCATTGCACTAGTAGATTTTTGTAAACTTAATGCCAATTCTCTCCTATGTTACTTTTAGTATTATTCCTATGCTTGTACTAGGCATGAAAACCTCAGGATGCTGTGTCCTAACTTTGTTGGACACACTCTCCATAAGAGAAATGAATGTGTTTTCTTTCTTTCTGCCCTCGATTCTCATGTTTTTTCCAGTTCAAGGTGTTATAGCTCCATTCCTACAGCGTGCAAGAAGATAGAAGAGATATCCCATACCTTCACCTCACTCCGCTAGAGAAAGGGATACCGAGCAAATCCTACAGCCAGAAATGTGAGGAGAGTGGTAGCTACCATTCGAGGCGACGAAAGCTCTGTGGGCAGTAAAACCTCTGCTACATCGTAAAGGGTGGAGTACACAACCAGCAATTAGCCTGGCTGTAGTGTGACAGTAGTAAAGTTGGGGTCATGACGCTGCAGATGTCATTTGTCTCGCATCATAAAATCTCAAATACAGCAAGGGGCAGATAACAGAAATCATAGACTACATTATACGTCACTGTCCACTCAATAGCGCAAGAGAGCCTGGCGATAAATTGATAAATCTTCGATGAAATTTTCTCCAGTAACGCAACGACCTAAAACACAAAGTAAACTGTGGTGATGCAAGAAAAGTATTTATCACCAAGTAATACCAATTCGCAGCAGGATGTCAACGGTAGACGACGATCATAATGGTCAATGGGGAGCACGATGAAGCGTCTTCCTCTCTCTGGCCATAAGATATTTACCATCAGAATGACAAAGCAGTCGTCACAGAAAGGCCGTGAATTCCTCGTGCTATACTCATGAATAAGTCGTGCGATTCTAATGCGGAATCAGCAGACGAGGACTTTCATAAGATGTCAGCGCCGTTTGCGGTCAATCAGCCCGAAATTATGGTATCTGTCAGCACTCTTAGTGAATTATTCTCAAGAGACAAATGCACGCCACTCTTCCGAGCAATGACACCTCACAACTGCGTTTATGATCAGGTAATAAGGACATGGAACTCCAGAGCTTTCAGGTTACGGCCTTTGTTTCAACTGGAGCTGCCAGTTCATTACCTTGTGAGCGAGAGAAATCAAATTTCTATCTTTTGCTGCGTAGACCTCTCAGGTACATCGCATGCGCGACCTAGTTCAGCAGGTGGCTGTTACGGCACACCCGCTGCCAGTGCCTGGAGGCAGTCTTTAATCTGCACCTGATCTAGCTGGATGTCGGTGCTCGCTCTCCTCCTAAGCCCCATTGCCAGCCATTTTAAACTTTTGTGATTGTTGATAGTAATACACAAGATCTTTTCATAGTACGTGCAGTAAGCCTTTGAACCTTTTAACAATTCTTTGTAAGCTCAAATAAACTATTTTAGATCAATTTTACCAGTGGAAAAAAATTTAATAAACTTAAGATTTTTACTGAAATATACTTGATTCCTGAATGCAAAAGAAAACATAAAAACTGAAAGCACTCTGAAAATAAGTAATCTAAAGTAAAAGTTAAAAACCCCACGAGTGTTATCGCATACTGTTGGCGCCTGACAAGCTATAGTAAGCCAAGATTCGAACGTTTATTTGGTGCCCGGTAACAACCTCATCCGCAAAGGTGGGACAAGTTGTGAACGGTTACCTGCTGGTTGCTGGCTTTCTCGCTGGTCAGTGCGCAGCACCGCATAGCACCGTTAGCACGGAGGGAGGGCATAAAAAACCTTAGACTTCATCCGAAGTTCATGTCAGGTAAAATATAAGGTAAGAAACAGGAAAAGTTAGCTTACCTCTTATCTACAGCGGGCAGAAGATGCGACAGTTTCAGCGGAGACAGACACACTCTCACTATCGACCAAAGGCTGTCGGACACAGCAGACTGGGAGTTACGCTCAGGCAGACCTCGTCCCGCGGCTTGCATATTGAGTGCAGACAAGAAATGCTCCAATGCTTCTCTGAAATACAATGAAGCAACGTTAGCAAGACTATCCATCTAGTCTCATTCTAAGAAGTAAAGAACACGGCAGAGCTGCAGAGTCGGGACATTTTGCGGGGCAAAGAACCGGAGTCGCGACACTTGCGTTTATCTATCCGAGGCGTCATGACTCGGATGAAAATTGGTCTACTTTCTTGAAACAGTTGCAAGTCCGACATTTCTGAGCTGGAAGGAGCTGGAGTCGGAGTCGAACACAGCTTAGATCAAGAAATCACAGTCGGAGGGACTGGTTCCCTCCTACTGCGCAGCTGATTGTATAAGTATGCAACATGCACAAGGATATTCACCGCTCGTGGCGGTGATGTTGTCCACGGAGATACGTTGCATAGCCGACCTGATCTTAGCTTTACATAACAAAAGAGGCGAGCGTGGTCCCACTTACGCGAGCGTTAGTATCCTCCTTCCTGTGCTGCAGAATGAAGTAACGAATATTTGTACTAATTTCTAGAACTGGCGACTAAATAAATGGACAACCGGTTTAACACTCAGTAGACACGATACGATGTTGCAGGAAAGGAAAAAAAGAGGGCATGTAAAGAAAAAGTAGCAGTCTAAATGCTAAACGACACGCGAGGAGGCAGCATATCGGGATGACGAGAAAAAAAAGGGTGGTCAGTACAAGTAAGGAGAAAAGAAGAAAGTGAATTGGCCACAATTAAAGATGTAACGCTATAGTAGTAGTCGTAGTATAAGATAGTTTAAGCCTCCCTAAATAAGTACTGTCACCGGGATTCCTAGTACTTCCTCGTTGAGGTTTACACTGGATGGCCACAAGTACAGTCACGAACTCCCAGGACTAGTAGTAGTAGTAGTAGTAGTAGTAGTAGTAGTAGTAGTAGTAGTAGAAGTTTTTACTAGCGCTTCAGTGGCACACTGCCTATATCGCGCCGAACTATTCCAGTGTTTAACCACAGGCTCGTGTGCCGACTAGGGCGCGTTTCAAATGTCCATGATTTTTGTCTCGGCTTTTCTGCCGGTAGGTCTCAGAGTTGTCAGTGCGCTACTGACAGGAAAAAGGCGCGAGTTGAGCATCTCCAACCCCCGGGCGCGGCTGAACGCTGTCGCTCAGTTACGCCGCACAGGGGAAGGAAACGAAATACAAGTAGAAGTCTAGCGGGAATATGTCAGCCACCTCGATCGGCAGCCTACCTCCCGAAACAGAAGGGGAAGTATTGAGAGCCTACCTAATTTGACAAAACTAACCTCGTCAGCAGGAACTGCGGCCAGATGCTACATCCCCCGCGGAGAAGGCACTCGGGACCCTTGGGTGCGTGATGCCCAAACATATTGTGGCAGGGAAAGGGCCCGCCACAATA
>LQNS02007215.1:29152568-29169663 GCA_001587735.2 Parhyale hawaiensis | reverse complement strand
TTGCGGAGAGGTTTCGGAGAGCTTGCGGAGAGGTTTCGGAGAGCTCTCCGGAGACCTCCGACTCCTTAAAATTTCTCTAATTTTTCTCCAGTTCCTGCTCGTTTTAGAACGCTGCTCTCACCTTACACCGAGGTTATCCTAATAGAACGTTTCTCGGTCACTGTACAGCTACATAAAATAACTTTTGCAATTTACCGCTGGCCTGTGCTCTCACGCATGCGTGTTTCTTTCCAATAGATACATTCCTTGCGCCGCCAAGAACAGTAAATTTATAGCTTCAAGTCGGTACGTTGAATGGAAAAAAATTATCAAAGATTCATCAATTTGTTATCAGCCTCATTTGCGAGTGGTCAGTCAAGGTATCGCGTGATCCATGACTAAGCTAAATAAAGAGGTCCTCGGGGACGCGAATGTCAATAACTTTGGGTGAGGTTATTAAACAATAAGTGCAAGTTATTAAGGCTACGTACGCAGGAGCCAGGGTTGGAGAGAACGGCATACCCTCAACGTTTTCTTTCGACTTTAACTTGCTGTAGTCGCTGTTGCAAAGTAACCACTCCTGCACAGAATATTATAATCAATGTAAATAAGAAATCTAGAAATCTTGCACATTTCTGATTTATGTATATATATACCGTAGTATTTATATGTATTTCATGTCTTTAACCTCATCATTGTTTTACGAAACTCAAGTTTTCTTTCTAGCGCGACGTCATTTGTCTAGCTTATTTTTTGGAGAGTGGGATGGGACATCATTTCACTGAATAAGGTTTTCACTACGTTACTCTAACCTTGTAGTGCCCAACGTCAAGTAGCTACAACATATTGGTGACGTTTCAAAAAAAGCAGTTCCTACGAGCAACTAAATTTTGGTGTGGCAATTCAACACTTGACATACTGTCAGTAGATAGCTGGAGCTCGCGAATGCACTATAAACATCCTGCCCTCCAGACTTGCAGAATCAGAAAGTGCAAAGTCTGACTGCTGTGACCCACTGGTGCAGGTGTCCACAACCGACTCCGTGCATCCCAAACCTCCAATTTTGCAACTCAAATATCCTAATAGGGAACAGTACTGTAGGGTAACATGTCTAGTACCCGTTCACCATGCTAGTAGCCGTCCACTTGGCACTAAAAAACCTCGTGTGTGGAAGCTAGCAGTGCTAGAAAGCCGTACATGGGCTTAAACTGTAGGCTAAGTAGTGCCGCACCATCCCTGAAAATGACAGGCGAAAAAATAAAACAAGAAAAAACGGTGGTGGTTTTCACATTTTTTCGTGTTTTTAGTAAAAAAAAAAGTGAAAACCACCACCATTTTTCTTTTCATTTTTTTTTCACCCGTCACTTTCAGGGGTAGTTTGGCACTACTTACCCTACAGTTTAAGCTTATGTACGGCTTTCAAGCACTGCTAGTTTTCACACAGGATGTATTTTAGAGCCAAATGGACGGCTACTAGCATGGTGGGCGGGTACTAGACATTATTGCCCTACAGAGCCTCTATTATTTCTAGCCACTGTCATATGAGTGACGAAATGACCAGTACTATTCTCCTAACAGACCGACAAAGGCTAATATTTTGTCGCGGTCAAGGTCTCCGAAGCTAGGCAGGGGTTGACCCAAGCTGGCCAGGGCTGGATGACAAAAATAACTAGAACACTCTGAGAGCGCATACTTTCGCCAAGCGAGGCAACGGTAACAAAAAATTCAAATTGGCTCTGAAACCATGATTTTCTTTGTATAAATTCCAAAATCTAATCATTTGTGCCTTTTGATAGTAATAACAGCTTGTGCAATTTTCTTGAAAATCCGTTCATAACTTTTTGAGTTACACTGCTAACAAACGTTAAGACAAACATGAGTCAAACAAACGAACGAACCGATCTGCACCAAAATTTAATCATTCATGTCTTTGAACATTACTAACAACCCCATAAATTTCATAACGATCCATTCATCATTTTTTGAGTCATTGTGCTAACAAGCATAAAATTCAAAACAGTGACAAACAAAGAAACGGATCATCACAAAAATTTGGTCATTTACTCTTTGTGATATACTTAACAACTCATATGAATTTCATAAAAATCTGCCGATAACTTTGAGTAATGGCATTGAGAAAAATGAGGCAGACAAACAAACGAATAGACGGATCTTCACCAAAAGGTAATCATCTGTTCCTACTAACACACCTAACAATCCCTGTAATTTTCGTCAAAATCCGTTCATAACTTTTTGAGTTATCTTGGTGACAGACAGACCCAACAAAAACATAACCTCCTTGGCGGAGGTAAACTAAGGTCGTCGCAGACGGTGTATGGATAATTAACCAATGGCCCATCTCATTCACCTGAGGTAAGGAAGAAAAAAAAAAAGCAAATACAGCAACAGTCACTAAAAAGTACCTTGAGAGCAATGCAGGCCAGCGACTGGTAGCACTCGTTGGTATAGGAGGACGCTAGAGCCATCCAGGCATGGGTGTGTGTCGGGTCCAGTTCGACGCACCTGTGGTAAACTATAGGTTAGTAGTCTTAAGGCAGGATGTAGTTGTAACTTCGGTGTTACCTGCGCTACACCCGTGTCAACTACAGCTCAAAACCATGCCGCAGATGGTAGGTGCTCAAGCACAATATAGCCTCACTCATTTTGGGTTACGGCTAACGTTTTGGGAGTACGGTAACCCCTTGTGTTCAGATTACAACATGCCTCCCATAATGCAGAGTTAGATGGGAGCAGATTATTATCCTCTGATCTTCTTAACAAGCAGGTGAGCAACTCCGTGCCCCTTGGGCCCAATTTCACAAATATCTACGGTATAGGCTATACAGCAACGGTCCAAGAAGTGGGATATACCCACCCACCCCCCCCCCACTCGAGAGAGACGGAAAGACCTAGGGTCCAAGGGGTGGGTATAAGCGGTGAAGCAAAAGGGAGGGATCCAATTTGCAGCTCAATAGAGTTAAAAAATTGAACAAAAGTAAAAGAACCGTATGCATATCGCGTGTCAATAGGGCCAGCAGAGTAGGAAGGAGTCAACTGTTGCGTCAGTACTGATGCCGGCTTGCCAAGAGTAACCAAGACACTGCAGATGGACCACATGTGTGCAGCATCTATTCACTAATGTAAATTAATTCAGAACATAAAGAGTTAAGTACGTTCAATTTTGATGTAAAAAGTGAGTCAGCGCCGCCATGGTTTATTCATAACTGGAAGGGTAACATTTTACTGTTCATTTGATTACAGACGACGGCACAAAACATCAAGCTTCTCAGCCTATTCCCGACTACTACTATAGCTACAGGATGGGGTTATCATTATTAGATTCAATGTATCACCACCCTAGACGCAGTACGGCAATTAAACAGTGGAGCTCAGTAAAGGCCCTATTACACGGGCGGGCAATGTCGGGCGAACAGCGGGCAGAATCTCGGGGGAACATGCCCGCCGAACATTCAGCTGCTATTACACGAGACGGTGAAATCTCAAGGTCACGTCGGTCGGGCAGCTCTAAGTTACAGACTTTTCATCTGAACATGATTAAGCAGTGAGCAAAATCTACAAGTTTTGCAGTGAAATAACCACTACAACTAATCCAAAACATTTTGAAAAATTTGAAAGGCTTAAAGCAAACAAATTAGATGTTCGCTCGATAATGCCAGCTGTTCTGGAGGCAAGGTTCGCGCAGTGAGCAAACCTCTGGCAGCAGCGAATGTCTGCCGGACAGCGGGCAAAACGGGCTGCCGGTCGGGCAATTCCTCCTGTTTGCCGGGCAATGTTCGCCCGTGTAATAGGGGCTCCAGGTATATACCATAACGCTTTCCTTCAGTAGGCATATTTTTTTCTCAGGATCCCTGCCGGAAACTCTTAGTTGGTGCTGTAAGCTATTACTGGCGGCAAATCAAGCGCAAAGCATCGCCTAGAAAAAAAAGGAACCAGCCAGAAGAAATAACATTCGTGCGGAGGGGCCCTTCCCATGTCCCCCTCACGGGTATGAAGCAGTCCCATTACTCCCATGAGATGGGTAGCATACCAACATCGACGACCCACCTCACGGAGCAGAAGCATACAAAACCTACCTAACTGTAGGTTGCATTGTTACTGTACCTTCCTCCATACACCACAGACGGAGAAACTTCAGCTTCCTAAGGGCAACTGAAGTTTAATTTTCCTCTGATGATATACAATATAGGCTCTTACTTGCTAAGTGAAGGAGAAGATAAGCCACTACATATATCTTGACGTCACAAAAGTGAGGCTGCTACTTCCTTGAGTGCATGCCAAGTGAAGGTTGGTCGCTCCGCCATATCATAAATTGCAATAATAATAATATTACTATTACTATATATCGTAGCGCAGGCTTTATCTGTGGAAACTCATATAAAACCATGAATTATAATGGCACACAAGGGAAAAAAAAGTCCTTACTTCCTTAGAGCAGGCAAGGCCCGGTCATCCTGCTCATTTTCAGCATGTGTCAGCCCCAACAGGTACCACGCCTTGGGGAGCTCGGGCTGCTGCTGGGCCGCAGCTTCAAACAGCAGCACCGCCGAGGGGAGGTCGCCGGCCGCCCTGCAGCGCTCACCCTCAGCCAATGGGTCGGGGAGAGACGCTAAAGGATTGTCGTCTTGGAATTTGTAGGGCTGGAAAGACAAATAAGAGACGCTACCGGTTTGTCAACTTGGAACATGTATAGGTTCGGGAAAAAAAAATTGGCAAATAAACATGCAAGAAATTGGTTCAATGGTCTACTAACGGTTAGCGTCGCCGCAGAAGCTATAACCGCAATTCAGCTTCTGTGCGGCTCCGAATGTTGCTAGGAATGTGAGGAAAGTTGTGTGTGGCACAAAAACCTAAGTGACTCAATGGCAGCTATTTCATGATAGGAAGAAATGACTAGTTAATAATGAGCTTACCAATCGATTCAAGCAATTTCAAGTTAAAACCACACACATATCCAATGAAACTATATGTGTCAAGTTTCACGTGAGCGGTTGCCCATCCCATAGCCCCTAAAGGGAATCCAAGTCCACAAAATCTATATCACCCGCATTTTGTTACAGTGACCGTTGTATTGCATAGCCCCACACCCTACCAAGCTCATTTCTATTACAAGCACTACATTGCAAGCTGTCTACCAGCTAGCTACTTTTCAGCTTAACCCATTACTGACGGCACCAAGAAATAGGTAGAATTTAAACAAAGTTTTCTTAGAAGTTATGCGTATCGAGTCTAATGAGAGTGCATAAAATAATAAAGTATCAAAAATCTGTTTTCTTTACTGTTTTCTATGTTGTTCCCATTTGTTGGTCACATAGGGGTACAGACTATAACAAAAATATGACATCCATATATACAGGTTATTCTTTGGTGCATTGGCAAATTCAATATTCCTAACCCTCAATAAGCTAATGGAACTCCTGTAATGGCACAATATTAGAGCATTTTGATTATTCGATAAAAATTTTAGCATAAAACAATGAAAAAAATTCTAATTCACTATCAAAATTTCCTGATTATTCTTTCGTACTCTCGCTCAGCTAATCGTATGTACTTTTCCCATTGATACAGTGATCGCTTATGATAATCATTATTATTATTATTATTATATTAGTATTGTCCCGCTATTTCTGAAACTTAGGCAATCAATGGCAATCTAAGATGATTTACTCGGCTTACAGCAGGAACCAAAACGTTGTGCTCAGGTGGCAAGAGGACGAAAAGCGAAGAAGACAGAGAAAGAAGCGCCCGTGCGGATGGTCCCTTTTGTGGCCCTGCGCACGGGCGTGGTAAGAGCCCCGTAAAAAAAGTCTGTCACCTCGATCGGCGGCCCACCTCGCGGGACAGAAAGGAAATATAGAGAACCTACCTAACTCTACAAAACTAACCTTCTCAGTAGGAAATGCTGCCAGATGCTACATCCCCTACGGAAAAGCACTCGGGACCCTTAGGTGCGTGATGCCCAAACATATGTATTGTGGTAAGGAGCTTATGATAATTTTCCCTGTACATATGTGCAACCGCTTATCGCATTAGAGCTAAGACGCATTTCAGACGAGTATTGTAGCTGCACATGCTGCATCTTCCTTCTGCAACGCAACAAATTTGTTGCAAGACAAAATGTAACGGAGGGTACAACAGTCGGCTGCCCCCACCGCCGCATCTGCGGTGCCTCGCGACACCCGTGCATTGTTGCAACACGACTCCTGGAAAATCGCATTGCGTCGCTTGTGGCTTTCTGTGGGGCCCGGGCCTAAGTCTCAAAGAAATGGGTCACGTCGTCATAGCGGACAGCCTCCGATACTGATGATGCTGGGCCCCGTGTCGTTTCCTCTTGCTTTGTACCCTAAGGCCGGGGCCCCACAGAGAGCAATAAGCGACGCAATGCGACTTTTATGGGAGTCGTGTTGCAGCAATGCACGGGTGTCGCGAGGCATAGCAGCTGCGGCGGTAGGGGCAGCAGACTGCTGTACCCTCCGTTACATTTGTCGTGCAAAAAATTTGTTGCGTTGCACGTCGCCTGTCTCGCCGATGGGGCCCCGGCCTTCCAAAAGTACGAGCTATCTCTCTTCTGAAGTCTTTGTGAGTCTGCTTTGAGAACGGATTCACATGCGAGAAAAATCTGAAGCTGGCAACCACGGGCAAGTTCAATAACCGTGAGAATATACTCCACCTCCATTTTCTGGATAGTAGCCTGGGCCCGTAGGAGGATAACGTTTGGTCGTGCACATTTACTTCACTCATACCGCGGTAATACATGTGGACCATGAATGGATGCTCGATGGTCTTTTCCCCTTGATTCTTCACCCATCTCTGTACTTTTTGGATCGGTGAAACACCATAAAAGTTATCAGCAACCGTCACAGCACTGTTGTTGTTCCAGCAAGCACATAAAACTGTGCCGTTTGTTCTGTAATCATCGTAACTTCTCTGTTCTTTCGCGCGAAGTTTCCTTGATATTTGCAGACAGCTCCCTGTGCGGTTATCTCTGATAGTTTTATATGCTCTAAGTCCATTCTTCGCCAGATCTTCCATCAGAGCCGTATTGCTGTTTTCCAAGGGCTCAACAATATTTTTTACGACTTGGGACCCCAAATGCAGTTTTTATTATCACCCTTGCCACAGTAGTATGAGAAGTTGTACTAGAAACCATCTGATCAGCACAGCACATCATCCGCACCTTGAAGCCAAATCTTACCAGTTTAGTTCTTACATTCGTTCATCAAAGTCTGTAAAATATTACACTCTGCACCATCGAGCAACCATTCATGGTTCACATGCATTACCCCGGTATGAGTGAAGTAAATGTGCACGACCAAATGTTATCCTCCTACGGGCCCAGACTACTAATACCTAATACAAAAAAAATTGCAAAATAATTTAGTCACTGGTCTGGTCTTCAATCTCGACAGCTTTTTGGATACGTTTTGAGTTGCCGGTGAGTTTGAGCAAGTTTTGGCTGGGATATTCTTCTCTTCTTCCACTGCTACAAGTTTTATTTTGCATTCAGTAATTTATTTGAAACTTCAACTTTCCTCGCAGATTTTCAATCTGATTGAAGTCAAAACTTAACAAAGGTCCTAGGAGGAGACTGTGTTTCGTTCTACCAGGTCACCGACGTGCTTCATAACTCTATACAAGCAGGCATGGGTTTGTATTAGGTATCCTGACGTGATATTCAGATGATTCAACTTCTTAGTTATAACAATTAAATTATTCAGGTCTGTTTGAATTAAAAAATTTGCAGCCGTCTTTATGTCACCAACTCCTCTGACCATGAAACGCTGCGATGGAAAAAAAAAAATTTTTGTTCCATTTCTCCACACTGATTATACCTACTTCTAGTAGCTATTTCAAATCAACACATATTTTGGCAGAACATGTGTTTTTTCTCCAAAGTTCTAAACAGACTTCGCTCTTCTTCACTGATTTCGTTAAGGACCATTGTCTATTCGTAACACCGAAAGTACGCTAAGTAAAATACGTTTCGTCCGTCAACAGCGGATATCCTAAAGTAAAAGAAAAAGCTAAAAAAAAGAAGCTCTGCAACAAGATACAAAATTTATTAGTATTATAACGAGAGTTTTCCCTCCGTATTAGATACGACAACATTATAATAGGGATCCAATTTTGTATAATATAGCCTAGTTTAGAAGTTGAGTCGAACTCAGATGAGTTCTTTTTGTACAATCTCGGACATTATTATTATTATAAACTTTGTTTAACCTCCGTAGCCGCAACTCAGGCGTTCCAACAGAGATGAGCGTGTAGTATTTAGATACCACATAATTTGTCGCGTGGCCAACACGGGCAGGAAACAAGACGCAAAGCATAGTAGGAGACACTCTAGTGGTCGACCTCTTTCACGGCCTTCCACACGATAAATATGGGAGAAATCCCGCTGACTAGGTGCGCTATCTCGATCGACAGCCCACCTCGCGGAACAGAAAAGGAGATAGAGAACCTACCTAACTTTACAAAACTAACCTCGTCAGCAGGAACTGCGGCCAGATGCAACATATCCTGCGGAAAAGGTACTCGGATTGGCCCGCGGGGTCGTAAGGCCCATATACATTATGACACAATCTCGGACATGCGCACCATATCTGGCAGGAAATAAGGCGTGAGCATCACTAGCCCTAAACGGCTTGGTCGAAAGAAATCGCTCAGCCATGCGGCCCAGGGAAAGAGACGAAAAACGAAAAGAGAAAAAGACAGGAGGAAAAAACACTCATGCGGAGGGTCCCTTCCAGGGTTGGCATTAAAAAACCGCCCAATATACCTCCCCCCCTCAAAAAAAAAAAAAAAAAACACTTAAGAAAATCAGCCGGTAGTGTTTATTATTATTTTTTATTTCAAGAAATATTTTTTGAGCAAATAAAAGCTGAATAATTGTAAATAACAGTTTAAATGTATTTAACACTACACTAATAATTCATACAGGACATTATACTTGATTGCACACTTCGAAAATACGTTCAGAAGCTGATCCCTCCCCCTACAGTAAAATGTACTGGAGGGCATAATTAAGCTCCAGGATTCAAACAAAAAAATTTATAACTTCAAAGTAAAAACTAATCAATGAAATGTATTTATTAGCTAGAACCACAATTCTCAAAGAATTCAAAGCATATTACTGGTGGACAGCCCAATTGAGTAGTTAGTTACCTAGGTACTGTAATCATTATGGTGATTTATTTATTACAATTTTCGCATCTAAAGCTGCAACAATTGATGCCTAAGGCCAAATTACACACATAGATGTGTTAGGCAGTGGGTCTTGCAGTAGTGAAGACATTTTTTACACCTGTATTAGGTACGTTTTTGCTAGTAATTGAAGTCCCAATGTTCATTTCAAAATGTTTTAGTGTAGCTATCTAAAATATTTCAAGGAAGCCTGGAAAAAATACAAGATTTCATGTGAACAGCCAAGTCTTGTCACTCTTGAGTAGTTTATATCCCAAACAATAAAGAACTCATTTGGCTCTTTCGTACTCATGATCTTTACTGCCCAAAACCTTCAAGAGTGCGGTCTTACAAGAGTTTATTGGTAAGCAAAGTCGTTCATGATTACATTGCTCAGGATAGACGACTCGAACTATTGCTCATGTTAGCTCCGCCTAAGGTGATTTCTGACTTTCTTAAGCTGGCTGGTCAAGAGTCTCAATGGCATATTGTTTGTCCCTATACTTTCCATAGCACTGCCACAAACATGACATTGCTTGCCAAGTGTTGCAATGCCCCAAAAAAAGTTTTTTCTACCATAGCAATTACTGATTGCATAGATTCAAAGCTTTTTTATTTTGGAGTATGTTAATTGCAAGTGAAGTAAATTGTTAACAAATGTTTTACAATTTGAATTCAGTCATGGTCAATGAGACTATAGTCCCACGACTGTGAAGCGTTTCGCCATTCAATATGATGTGCAGCAGGCTTCAACTGCTCAAGTTGATTTTTTTCTGGGAGAATGAATCAAGTTTTGTGGCAGTTTTGGCTGCCTAAGACTGAGATTACGACAGGAAATGCTGTCTTTGCTATTTTTTAATCGTATTGTAGCCACATAAGAACTTGAATCAGTACAAACTAAACATTATAACAATTTAGTGGTAAAGATGAACAACAAGTAGCGAAGGTATTCCCTCCAAATTCTGTGATTAATTAATTGGCCTGAAGTGGTGAAAGTGTCAACAATTATACCATGTACAGGGTGTTACACAAGAGAAGGTAGCAGTAATTTTAATAGTAAACAAGAACGCCTTGTGGAAATGAACCTCACCCAAGATAGCGGGGAGGATGTAAGTATCGAGTCAGCAGTTTTGGAATTCTCCACATCTAGGTCAACCCACCTGACTACCTAGAGCAGATTGTGCCCATGGCCATGGTGAAGGTTCATTTCCTTCTGGCAATTTTTGGGCGGAAAGATATGCATAGAAAAGGAACACATGCAAACAAATAAAGACACTAAGGACGACAACATTATCACTTCTTTCACTGATGACAATCACCTTTCTCACTATGTGAGTGATCAATAGTCAAACTCAATCTCTTGATAAGCAAAACACTATTTTTTTCAAAATATTTAGATTCTTAAGAGTAGTATCTAGCTACTTATTTAAGTGTAAACTAGGTAAATATAGCTTGTCACTGAAACCAGACTTGGTGTGGCGTCACAAGTAAAAAGCAAGAACTATAGAGGCTGAAATGTAATAGAAATTGATATCTGGAGCAGCAGGATATTCGCTAAAATGCTTGTCAAGTCAGCTAATTGGCAAAGATATGATGTGCAGTCACAAATATTGACATTTTGTTCATATTGACTAATCATAGAATTTGTTGATTATTTTTTCATATATATTTTTCAGTAACACTGAAGAATAGTCAACACAAAATGTAATGGAAAGCAGACAAATGTTGAAACTTTATAGACAACTGTGGTAAAAACTATAACCCTTTTCTTATTCTTACGAAGACCTCATATTGGCTAATCTATGTACCCTCTAGGTTTCAACCTGGCCAATTTTAACTATCACCCTGTATGTGCCAAATGCCTTCCATATTCTTTACTTTTCTGAAATTTTCTCCAGAGCTTTAGCCTTTGGTTCATGCAGAATTTTTGTACCTGTTAATGATTTTCTGCACTTAGTCTACTTTGCATCATGCTAGACAAAGTAATATGTAGGTAATATGGTAAATATTGAAGATGAACTGAACATTAACATGCCTTAGCCAATCATAACTGGCCCCGTTTGAGATAGCCTACTAATATTTTAAATCATAAACTGTTACCATTATTTTATTATCAAGTAGCTGTCGGAGGAATAAGCTCTTTAAAAACAGTTGAATTGGTGCAAACAATTAAAAAGCATTAATTTTATCTTTTGAAATATTCCCTTCTTAAAACCCAATAAAACCCAAAAAGACCCAATAAAACCCAAAAAAGGCCCAATAAAACCCAAAAAAGGCCCAATAAAACCCCCCAAAAAACAAAAAGGCCCAATAAAACCCAAAAAGGCCCAATGAAACTCAAAAATGCCCTATAAAACCCAAAAAGGCCCAATAAAAAAACCTTCTACCCATTGGATTTTTAAAAAAACCCAGGTTTTTTTCAACCCTGGTCCCTTCCGTGCCCTCCCACACGAAAGCAGATAGGAGTCACTTAGCACGATTCGGCGGCCCATATCGCGGAACAGAAGGGGAAATATAGAGAACCTACCTACCTTTACAAAACTAACCTTTTCAGCAGGAACTGCGGCTAGCTGCTACATCCCCTGTGGAGAAGGCACTCGACAACCCCTAAATTCGTGAGGCCCATATATATTCTGGTAGGGAAAGGGCTCGCCAGAATACCCCCTGAGGGCTCGAGATAAAAAACTCTTATCTCGGAGCATAACACCCGCCTTTTGCTATTGTCTCACAGCATAAGGCTCGCCTTCTATCCTTAACTTACCGCATAAGGCCCATCTTATGTCCTTATCTGAATGCATAAGGCCCGCCTTCCATCCTTATCTCCCTGCATAAGGCCCGCCTTTTGTCCTTGTCCCACTGCATAAGGCCCGCCTTATATCCTCCTCTCACTGCATAAGGCCCGTCTTTTGTCTTTGCGTCACGGCATAAGGCAACCTTCCATCCTTATCTCACTGCATAATTCTAGCCTTATGTCCTGGTCCCACTGCATAAGGCCCGCTTACTATCCTTATCTCGCTGCGTAAGGCCCGCCTAATGTCCTTATCTCACTGCATGAGGCCCGCCTTATATCCTAGTCAAACTGCAACTTGCCTGCCTTCTATTCTGATCTCACTGTATATGACTCGCCTTATGTCCTTATCTCACTGTATAAAGCCCGCCTTATTTCCTTGTCCCACTACATAAAGCCCGCCTTCTCGCCTCATCTCACTCCATAAGGCCCGCCTCCTATCTTTATCTCATCGCATAAGGCCCGCTTTATGTCCTTATCCCACTGCATAAGGCCCGCCTTCTATTCTTATCGCCCTCAGGGACATATTGTGGCGGGCCCTTTCCCTGCCACAATATGTTTGGGCATCACGCACTCAAGGGTCCCGAGTGCCTTCTCCACAGGGGATGTAGCATCTGGCCGCAGTTCCTGCTGAGGTTAGTCTTGTAGAGTTAAGTAGGTCCTTTATATTTCCCTTTCTGTTCCGCGAGGTGGGCCGTGGTAAGCGACCCATCCCATGAGACTCCTATCTGCTCCCATGTTAGGGGCCACGGAAGGGACCCTCCGCACGAGTGTTCGCTTTCTTCTATCTTCTTCTCTTTTCGTTTTTCGTCTCTTTCCCTGCGCCGCACGGCTGAGCGATTGCGTTCGGCCGGAAGTTTAAAATCCGTCAAGCTACAAATGCAAAGGTAGGTCAAGAAAACGAGACTGCCTTACTTACTGGGAATAGATTGTCATGGGGACCATAATTATTATCTTGAGAGAGGTTCTTTGGCCAAAACAAGGGACCACTGTCGTTCAACAGCCGTTGGTGCTCCTCCTCCTCCCTTAGAGCCTCTGTACTGGGGCGAGCCACGCTTCTAGCTGCAGCTTGGTCTGTAAATGGATAAGTTAAGCTTCAAACTGTAGTAGACTGTATTTGTGACTATTGTGTATAAAACTAGACTAAACTCTGCAACTAATGATCCAGATTATACGGTACCGTAGCCTCTGTTAGCTGATGTGGAAAAGATTCGTATAATTAAATGTCAGAAGTAATACAGTTTTACCAACAGAGTTGGATAAAAGCTGTAAGGAAAGAGACTTGAAAGTGTTACATCTTGGGCAGGGTTGGTGATTTTTATTTAAAAAAAAAATACAGTAATGATAAAAAATCAATAATTTCATTTATATATTTGATTTTTTTATTCATTTTTTTTATTTTTTCAGATTTTTTTAACGTGAAATAATACAATAATTCCTCATAGTTCTCCTACAGTGCGCTAAAAATAATACTCATAAAACAAGGGCTTTCCTGCTTTCTTTGTGCTTAAAATTTTCAACACACAATGAAAAATCACAAGCTAAGGTAAGGCACAAAATCATGTAAGGTACTACAAAATCTAGTGGAGTAAATGGTGGAGCAATATTTAGCTATCAGACATGCAATTCCCGAAAAAATAATGGTAAAATAGCTAGAAGCTTGGAAATGACAACTCAGTAAAATATACATGCAGGTAGGTGAATGATTTTTTTTTTTTCAGTTGTCGAACCAAATAATTCCAAGAGTGGTGAACAAGTTCCAAGTTGCTTAATTGGGTCAAAATGCAAAGGAAAAGCAAACCTAATTTAACAAGAGATCCATAGCAGCTCACTGTACAGCTGAGAAGACAACACTGAAAGGTAATGACGAATGACATATAAATACTTCTGCAGCAGCAGTACCTAGCACTAAACTATCTAAATACCGTAATAATTCAAGCATGCACTTTTTCTTGTTTTAATTATGTAGCTAGCTATGTAGAGGAATAGGTTGATGAATTCCATTAAGGGGAACCATAGTCCCATAGGTAAGTTGAAAAAAAAAAATGGTGTTGTGTTCCATAAATGCTTATAACAGTTAATCATTTGATAGTGTAAAAATATTCCATTTCATAAAAAAATCATTTGATAGTGTAAAAATATTTCATTTCATAAAAAAATCAAACAAATAAAAAAATTTAAAAAATCATGATTTTTTCTACAAGATCAAGTGATTTATTCAGTTGACTAAATCAATCTCAACAGTGATAAATGCTCATAAAAAGTTGATCATTTGATAGAGTAAAAATATTCCATTTCAAGGAACAATGAAATAGATAACTACATAAAAAATCATGATATTTTTTATAAAAAAAATCAATTGATTTAATCAATGGTAACCCTGCTGCAATGGTACCTGGTGACCTAGATAATGGCTCATTAGATGATCGATTAAATTTTGCCAAAGCTTGAATTATTTAAATACCATAATTTAAATTTAAGCATGTACTTCCTCTTGTTTTAATTGTGTAGCTAGCTATGTAGAGGTATAGGTTGTTGCATTCTTTCAAGGGGAACCATTGATATGTTGAAAGATAGAACTGGTGTTGTGTTGCATAAATGCAGATAAAAGTTGATTATGTGATTGTGCAAAAATATTCCATTTCATCAAAAAATCGAACCCATAGCTACACAAAAAATCATGATTTTTTATAGAAAAATCAGCTGATTTTCAATCAGTTGAAGCAATTAATTTAATTTCATCAATGGCAACCCGGCTGCAATGGTAGTTACATAGATAGTGGCTCATTAGATGATAGATTAGATTAAATCAGAGCATTAAAGTATTTAAATATCATGAAAATATAAGCATGCGCTTCCTCTTGTTGTAATTATATCGGTAGCTATATAGAGGTGTATATAGGCTGTTGAGCTCTATTTAGGGGAACAATGGGTATCTTAAAAGATAGAACTGGTGTTGTGTTGAATAAATGCTCAGAAGAGTTGATCATTTGATAGTGTGAAAATATTCCATTTCATGAAAAAGTAAAAAAATCAAATGAATAAAAAATCATGATTTTGTTTATGAAAAATCAATTGATTTAATCACTTGATCAATGCCAACCCTGATCTTAAGAAAGTGATATTGTAGGCGAATTTGCCTTTAAATATAATTACTATTTGCATTTTTCCAGTAACTGGCATTCATAGTTGCGCACCCTTTGCCGGTAAAATGTTAGCCCAAGTTCTGATGTAATTAGCAGAACCAGTCCTATGATCCTAACCTTAAAAAAAGAATCATTACTGGATATAATAATTATCGGTACATAATTTGCAACTTCAGAGAAGGCCCTCTCTCAGATACGTTGGAGTGTGGAACTGGTTTAGCTAATTTCTGCACGTTAATTATGACATGTCGGACATGACACACCTCAACCAAGAGCACAGCTATATCACGCGAACGATGCAGGGGCTTACAAAGTTCTTTCATTCATCGAGCAATGGTATGATTTCTGTGTATAGACTTTGGCTATAATTTTATCTTTAAGTATTAGGTATTATAAGAAGATTTAAGCCTCCCTAAATAAGTACTAAGCTCTTCTAAGAGAGGAAAAGGAAGGGACATATACTATGTCGACAGAAAAACGGGGAACCCATGCACGAAGGTGTTCCCNGAAGGTGTTCCCACACAGGATCAACGCGCATGGGAACAGCAAGTCGGGAAAGAAGAGGAAGAACAGACAACAGTAAGATCAGTAGGAGTATGAAAGTGGAAGGAAGCAAAGTGGGCACTTTACTAGAAAAAAGTTTGTTTTTGTAAAATTTATTTTCCATGCAAATCTTGTTAGAAAATCACTTCATTGGGGCATTTAATCACACAAAGCTTACCCGTTTGCAGCGCTCTAAACACAATACAATATTCCAAAAGGGGAAGGGGGGCATATACTGTACAAACTCAACGTATTGAAAACCTGAAAACCCGCAGAAGCAGAGACCTAAAGAATGCTGATAATACCACTTAAGCCAAAGAATCAGCCGCAGGGAGTGATTCTCCGGTGCGTTTTACGTACTCAGTCAGCGTCTTGCCCCCTATAAGCTGCTGTGTGGGTACTAACCCTAACCAGAAATAGATGTGGTTGGGAGGTCGCAGGTCATCGAGATAGAAACCTAGCATCACTGACGTCATTGCACTTAACAAGCCGTGGTCGAGTGCAGCCGTTCACCCCGCTGAGGCCAGTTGGAATGTCTCTGCTACAAAACAAGTGCTTGTGGCTTTCCCCAACTATGGTGTGCGGTCAAAATAACTTTACATACATCAAAGCAAGGATGAACCTCACGCAATGGAAGAGCAAGCACAGAAAGAAAAGAAGACAAACAACCGTCAGGTGAAGTGAGAAACAAATCAGAGAGTGAATGGGTCATGAAGAGAAACATCAGCCGGAGAACTAGCTAACGCTTCTAGGTCCTCTGTAGTGTGACTGAGGTGAACTAACCTAATCATATGAAGAATAGCTCATCTCATGCCACGGGAGGGGTTTGTTTGTTCAAATAGTTGTGATATTTGATTCAGCGTCGCAGAAAATTCGGAGTCGTAACGAGTAGGCAGGTTTCTGGGCGCATGGCGTCCGAGTCGGACTCTCGCTGGGCCCAGAAGTCTATGTCGGAATAAACAATACCGCACATTTGGAGACTAGGAGGGTGACTCCGAACTCCTTCTCCAGAACTCTGCACCCTACACAGTCCGCTGGCCAATAGGTAGTGTACTTCAGTCATGTGTTGCACTTCATAATTTCAATAATTATCACTACAAAGGCGATCTAACAAAAGACGAAACAAGGCAAATGGCTATATGTAGTATGTACCTATGCACAGGATGCTCTCACATAGGATCAACGTACATAAGTACCGGTAGAGCAAGTCGGGAAAGAAGAAGAGAAAAAAAACACCATCAGCAGGAGTACAAAGTAGAAGGTAGCAAAGTGGACCCGAAGGAAATACGTCCCGAAGACCAAGCTAAGGATAAAGTAACCTATAGGGTCCCCTTTAGGTGCTGCTCCATGGAAAGAACTACGTAGCTACCTATATTATGCGAGACATTACAAACATATGATGCACTCAATAGTGCATATTACGATGATATAAATCAAG
>LQNS02007215.1:29125503-29143239 GCA_001587735.2 Parhyale hawaiensis | reverse complement strand
AGAATAATTTAGCACCTACTTGCAAATTTTAGCACTTTTTAGCATATTTTTTAGCACCTCTGCCATTTTAGCACTTTTTAGTACTTTTTAGCACTTTTAGCACCTTGTAGACACCTTGGTGAGGTATAGCTACTCTATGTACTATTGCTCTTCAGGAGTTTGCCTTGGAACCGTTACGATACCGTACGGGCCAGTATTCCCGTTCGTTTTTTCCATCGTGTGGATGTTTGGAATGGTCTTGATGGCTCTGTCTTTGCTGGTGCGGGTATTGGCAGCTTTAAACAATCTGTACACAGAGCGATTCTGTGATCTTTGATCTTCCTTTTTTTTTTTTTTCACTCGCAGGGCGGGTTGCGTTCGAGTTTTCCAACCTCATGGAGTTTCTCCTTTCCTACGTCGCCAGTCTGGGGTGATTTAATAATAATAATAATGTTTCAAAGAGACGGATGAGCAAAAGATAAGAAAACGAGAGAGCCAGTCGTGTCGAGGTTCTCTTCCGCAGCCGCCAGGAGTCAAGTGAGACGTGTTGTTGTCACCGGGATTCTAAGTACTTCCTCGTTGAGGGTTTCACTGGATGGCCACAAGTACTATCGAGAATTCCCAGGACTAGAGAAGTTTGTTCGGCGTAAAGTTTTGGTGCGATCAAGCCGGCCGGCACTTGGCTCAAGCAACACTTGATGCAGCTATTCTAACCTTGCTGGAGCAACAACTGTCTCAGTAAAAGCTCATTACTTAAAAGCAGTTTTATTACTCGAAGACATTAAAAGTTACAGAACAGGGTAGTGCGTGCTAAAGATTGGCAACCGGCTGTGACAAAGTTACAAGTCACGTAGACAGTACAGTGCAGAGCAGGAACAGCACCACCGGTCACCACGACCGTCGACAGCTGACTGAGGCAGGTTGGAGACACCCCAGCTTATATACCTTCCCAAGACCGGCCACTACACGTGTCATCGCACGGCAACGCGTAGGCCTATTGTCACAGCCAGGCAGTACTGAACTGCGCCGCACCAAATGGCGAAACTTTAAATTCACCGGTCACATTGTTTATACCGCAAGGCGCAACCCATCACGTAGAGCAAGAGGGGGGCAAATAAGATCTAGCTACCTAACTTTACAAACTAACCATATCACAAAGAATTGTGGTCAGATGCAACAACCTTTGCAGAAAGGCACTTGGGTTGGGCCTGACTGCAGGAGGCTCACAGATAGTCTGACAGGAATACAGCTCACTGGACTATCCCCTTAAGGCTACGAGAATGGATGAACGTAAAACGTTTAGTTAGAAGGGCTGGTGAATAAAGCGAATATTGATCTGCAGTGGACAGAACTCGGGCTAGCACGACTGGTTGGACCAGACCAAGAGCAACCTAAAGCTGTCTGCTGATAAAGACTTGATAAGAGAACGCAACAATGAACTGCTGTTAAAAATTACAATTTGTAAATAGTTTTCTCTGAAACAATTGGGGAACACTCAGTGCAAGACACAGAGATGAGCATGGGTGGAGAAGAAAATTTGCTCAATGGGGAGAAATGATTCTGGGATAACTGATAACCCCGAAGGTGAATATTAAGTCCTTTCTCCTCTACAGGAAACACGCTACCGTACCTATAGGCTGACAATTAGTTAACCTAGCACTTCAGAGTGTGAGATAGCTACGAGGGTCGTTCCGAAAGTAATGCCTCTTATTGTTTATTCCGCCCAAAGGGATTCGAGGGGATAGTAAATAGCAGTGTTATGTTGACTAATTTATATACTCATGACCAGAAAGTTTCATCTCTCTGTAGCAAATATTGACGGTGTGATACTCTATGATAGCAATCCCTATCATGGACGTGGGTCAGAAGCAGAGATGCGACATGAAATTCCCCTATGGAGCAAAAATGGCACCAATCAACACACATCGGCTCCTGGTGAACGTTTATGAAGCGGATGCAGTTGATGTCCGTACAGTTAGGAGATGGGTTCGTCGATTTCCAACATCTGCAGGCAAAGTGATGTACGCCACCTTCTGTGACAGGAATAGCGTCAGCCTCCTGGATTTCTTGGAGCTAGGGGCGACTGTCAACTCTAATCATAAGCTACGTTGAAACGTTCACCAAGCTAAGGGACCGGATTGCCTGTGTGAGACCAGAGCAAAAAGAAACATTCCATTTGCAATGCGACAATGCCATGCCACACACAAGTTTGAAGACCACGGAATGTGCGATAATGTTTGGCTGGAGGGTGTAGTCTCACCCACCGTATAGTCCCAACCTGGCACCGTCCGACTTTCACTTGTTCGGATATCTGGAGGACATATTACGTGGGCAGCGTTTCCACGACAACAACGCAGTAATTGCAGCCATGAAAAAATGAACTGCCTCGGTAGGCGCTGACTTCCACGACCGAGGTATCAAAAGTTTTTGTTCATCGCTGGCAAAAGTGCATTGAGAATGGTGGGGGCTACATAGAAAAATAAATTCTAGAGCATAAACAGTCGTTCGTTTTAATGGAGCCACTTCCGTCTTTGTATCTCAACTTTTTGCATTAAAAAATTGAAGGCACTTCTTTTGGAACGACTCTCGTATGATCCAAACTGTGTCTCCCCAGATGGATAAAGCAATTGACTCATAAGTACCATAGAATGGGGTAATTGAGATCATGTGGGGCAATTGAGATATAGTGGGGGTAATTGAGATCAATGATTATTGTGGCCTTGTAAGGGTACTTACACAAATCAGAACATATTTTTTAAATGTCAAATCCTGGCAGATACCTACCACAAGCCTATAGATTGTGTAAGTACTCTAACAAGGCCACAATAATCATTGATCTCAATTCCCCCACATGATCTCAATTACCCTATTCTACGGTAGCGTAACTGTGCAAACTGTTACCTAGGTATACTTTGTTCTTTTTCCCCTCAGGTGGATGAGGCAATAAACTCAAAACTAATCTAAATCATGCCAAGTAAAATCCGTACTACGTTCTAGTTTCCCTAAAGTGATGAAACCATGGACAAAAACTAACCTAACCATGGGGGACTATGATCTATACTCTGTATCCTACGAGACAGTGCCAGCAGGCAATGAATAAACAACTTAGCCAGTTGTGGAAACTGTGGTGCATGCTCTGCTTCTTCCCTTTCATAAGGTGGCCAGCAGACAATTGACGAACGTTGGACAACCAACCTAAGTGCAAGAGCTAGAGGCCCAAAATGCCCTTTCCAAGAGTAGGAGCAGACAAACTACAACGAACATACCAGCGTGGGCTACAGTAAATTAAGTAAAACTTCCACGAGTGGAAGAAAGCAACAGTGGTAGCTTACCTCATTATTGTAGGAAGGACAAGTGCAGGAGGTGGAGGAGACTGGAACGGAGGAGCCATAAAGGGAGGATGGAACGGATTATAGCCTCCAGCAGCCAGCACGTCGTCAGGAGACGTGAGCTCTGGCTGCGTAGTACGACACACCTCAGGCTCAACTGCCTCCAGTTCTCGAGGGTCTGCAACTACACTGGCCGCCTGTGCACAGATTAACACATGCTGGGCACTGCAGTACAGTAGGGTGGGTGGTCCAACTACTGGCCCTCAGGTACCGTGGCTCACACCGCTGGTATGATTTGCACTGTAAACTTATTTTCTACACAATATGCTACATTATGCAAGTATTATACATAAATTTAATGGCTCTCCATGTAACCGCTTAGTGCTGATATGGCCTGAGGTATATATAGTATATTCTGCTCTGCTGATCTACATGAAAAGTCTTCACTGTAATGTACAGGGTTCCCTGCATTTGAAGAAAACAAAATTCCATCTTTCCATGATTTTTCCAGGATGAAAATACAAAATTTCAGGATGATAACGGACTCCTTATTTCTAACCTAGACAAGAGACCTCAGTCAATTACAGTACTTAATTTAATATCATGAAATGTGAACTGACAGCACTTGTTTAATATGAATTTAGGCATGTAGCTATATAGCTATCTAAAGTAGTAAAATGGCCTCGAGTAGCTACTGCATGTTTTTTCCACAAAGCTAATCTCACTGCAATCTACCATTTTTTCCATTGTAACTGATCCAGGTAAACCCAATTATAGCCTGGGGGCAAATATACTGTTAGGTAGCCAGCTATATCTCATTACTAAAGAAATTAAATATCGTACATCAGCGTTAAGTTTACAGTTCGATTTAAAAGCCTTTTCTACCTTCCTGAAAATTAGACTTACTGTTTCTCTTATGTTTACAGATATTATTTTAGACCTGAAGATGGCAAGTATTTTATGCCGAAACGTTGTCGACAATTTTAATACAGTAATTAGTGCTATTACGAAATTTTATTCCCGAATCGTTTTAAACAAACTGACAAGTAGTAACCTTTGAATTTTCAGGAAGGTAGAAAAGGCTACTAAAGAAATTGCTCTGAAGGCAAGACGTGCATTAGTACTTGAGCTTTTACACAATACTGGTAACTTAGGCCACATTATGGTGTAAAAGGGGAAAGAGCTCTGAAGGCAAGGAGGCGCTACTCCCTATTGGCTATTCAGTGTACCACAATCAGTTAGGTACACTAAAAAGACATCGTAGCCAAGGACCATGAAATAAAAGTTTGCATCTATGGATAGGTCATCAAATTCCAAGATTTTTGCAGGATTTGTCAAGATTGAACAAATTTTGTCTCAAATTCCATGACTTTTCCATGATTTAAAGTACCTTTTCATTTTCCCTGATTTTTCCACGTTTTTCAGGTATGGTTGGGAACCCTGCTGTAGGGGAAAATTTACACCACTGCGCAATAGCGAGAGTTTGCCTCCATATGCACCAGAATGAAAGTCTTAGTAGCCGGAAAGGGTGGCAATTTACTAACACTTCGGTGTCACACAGTCAATATATATCTTCAAATTATCCCTATAAATATGAATCCTGAGTGTCAAATATTTCGACATATCTTCAAAATGTTTCTATGGTATTGCTGAGGCTAAGTTGAACCTCAAATAAGTTAGCAAATTCATAGCTACCTACAGTTCGAAGTTGTTATTTTTAAGCCCCACGTCGGGTGCACCAAGGATCGCTTCAGTAATAGGTACCTACTATTTACAGGATACACTACCATACATAATGTAGGTATCTTCACGGCAATGAATGAGGACAACGCAAGACCCTACGAGTAGCTAGCTCCGCATATTACTGAAACATATGGCAAAAATTTTTAAGAAAGAAAGTGGTGTGCTCTAAGCTGATGGAGAAGCTCAAGTGTTTTGATGGCGCCGACAGTTTGCCAACCACATACAGTAGCTATATATCTACTGATATTTTGGTTAATGGACTTTGCGCCTACTGGGGCGCAGTTCCTTAAAACACAACATTTGGAGAACTACGGTAACAAACTTAACACTATGCCTCACTCCATGTAGACCTGAAATTGGGCATAAATCGAAAATCCTGACCAATGTTAGGCAGCCGGCAATACATCACACGCAAGGTAAAATTAGGTCAGTTAAGGTTCAAGTTACGCTAGGGGAGGGAACATTTCAGTTACGCTGCCTTATGCTTGGAATTCGGGCAAAGAACGTGTAGCGGCAACAATCGACATGTAAATAGCTTCAATAAAATATCAAACTGTCAAATTAAGGCACTGTGACACCGCCTAAGATAGCTACAAAGCAGCATCTGTTTTGACATTGTAAACACATATGACGAGCGACAAAATTCCAGGTGATGTAAGAAATTCTACCACAAAATTTCAACCGCTTAAGATTAAATCTAGCCTGTTATTGGCTCTCTCCCATGATTTGGATTACTTTACAGTAGCCTCAGGAAAGTTCATACCCTCATCTGTGCCTCCGCAGCCATAAACTCTTCCGTCCAAATGCCAGCTGACTGGGACGATGCAAGGTCGGCTATAGCTGGCGCCTGTAAAGGGGCTCCTCTGATACCTTCAATTTCCCTCATTTCCTGCAAACCATGGTCACGTTAGGTATTGTTTTTACTGCATTGTATATAGCTACTCTTAAACAGCCACATACAGCTTAGGTTAATCGTGGGTACGGCATTGCTTGCAATATCCTCGCAAAAGGAGAGTGTGTATAGATGGGTTGACTTTTTACCTCCCCTCGAACCTAGTCACAGTGTGCCTCGTGGCTCCCAATCAGACCGAGCCCTGGGCCATGCTCTACAATCTGGGGCACAAATAAACAGGAATACCTAGGTACTATTCTCTAACCACTGATTGTGAAAGTAATACAACTCTAACATATTGTATATATATATCGGGCACGTGTCGTGAGAATATGCTCAGGGTAGGCATTATTAAGCTATCTTCTAGCATGTGGGGAAGTTTAAAATAAAGAGTTCATACTATCTATTTATCCACTGACGAAAGTTTTTCATGAGTATTGTTCTCATAGTTAACATTTTTATTGTTTTCAGTGCAGAAAACAACTCCACAAAAAGAGTTGTAGCAACAATAATTAATCTTAGTAACAAATATTGCAACAGCTTTGGGAAACGTTTGTTTGAGGTTGTGTTCGATAATCCAAATTGACGAAGTTTAAATGGATTTACCCGGCAGCATATTGTAAATTTCTTTTAACAAATTCTCCAAAAAATATTTTTTCACTCAATGCAAAAAGATGAGCACAAAAAAGTCTATTTATTGCAGTATAACCGCAATACACACCATTTTCTTGACCCAAACTCTAAAGTTATAACAACTTTCATTAATTCTCTTTTTAGGTCGATAGGCTTGGGTCCGGAGCTGCCACATGTTTTAACTTGTTTCTTCTGGTCAAAAGCTAGACTTGAAAATATTTTCAAATAAACCCTATCCAATTGAAATCAAACAAAAATGAGATGAGGCTAGTGAGAAGTCTCACTGAGACTTGTAAGCGAGGCGCAAGCACACACCCACACACCACCAAGACGGGCACACAGAGTTCTGCCTGCCCAGCCCCTGTCTTTTCAGCAGTGTCACTAGCCGGCCGCGGCACGTGCATCGTACAACAGTATCCGTAGCATTAGCACTAACGTTGAAAGGCAGATGCAAATTATGCCTACCTCATCTACAGAAATGAGATAATTTGCGTTTTCTGCCCTATAATTACACGAAATAACCATCATAATTAGCTAACTATGTTGTATCATTAAACATAACTTCTAGCATCGTTAGTGCAGGGTATGCTAGAAGTTACATTTAATGATACAGGCACGTACCTGATGTATATATATATATATCGCTGAACAATTAAAAAAAATATGTCTACTCAAGCTTGGGCCAACAGCTGAGATCAAGAAAACGATAAAGTTGTCCTGGCGGGTAGGCTGAAAATATGTGACTGGGTCAAGTTCATGGCGTGGTCAGGTTGTGTTCAAATACCATATACTACTTTATCAGTTAAATTAACCCTCAGTAAAGGGCAGGAAATTCTATCAAAGTCAAGAGCTGAAATCAGGGTGGATGTGCGTGCTTCATAATACAACCTTTAGGTCAGCTGGCCAGACATTAGTGTCGTTTTTGTGCTTGCCAAACAAGTGCATCATTTGTGAAAAGGCTAGCTAATTTTTTTAGCGTAAACTCGAATGATCAATCTCCAAAGAATAACTCAAGTATCATGAAAAACACCACAGGAGCCACCTGCCCAACAGCATACTCAAAGGTTCAAAGAAAAGTAATAGCTAGTTATATCACGAAGCAAGTGAAGGTGTATGGCTAGCTCTTCATGTGATTGGGCCCCTTAGCCTGTGTAATAACATTTTTTTAACTATGTAGCTAGCTACTTTTCGGTGTAGTTATCTGTGAACCTGTTGTGTTATAATAAAAGTTTTAATTATTATTATCAATAAAAATTGGGAAAATTCAACTATAATTCATGTTCATTACCTCCATCCGCCAAGGAGGTTAGCTACGTTTTTGTTGTACCTATTTATCCGTCAACTAGATTACTCAAAAAAGTTACGAACGGATCTACACGAAATTTACAGGGATTGTTAGACATGTTAAGAGTAACAGATGATTAACTTTTGATGAAAATCTATTGATCTGTTTGTCTGCCTATTATTTCCTAGTGCCACAACTTCAAAAGTAATGGAGAGATTTTCATGAAATTCACACCAGTTGTTAGGTAGCTAGATAACGAAGAGTACGGTACCTAAATGACCAAATTTTTGTGATATGTCTGTTCATTTGTGTGTTTTTAGCTGTTTCATTTTGTGCTCGTTAGCACAATAACTCAAAAAGTTATGGATAGATATTTATAAAATTTACAGGACTTGTTACTAAGTTGTTAGTAATGCTAAACCAAATAAAATACATCAATGATCAATTTTGGTGATTATAACAGGTTGGTTTGATACACCAAATGTAACGGTATCGCTTCGACGCCAAATTATATTTTTACTTCCTACTAGCGATTCGGAACGTCGAGCTTTAACCACGTCATCAAACCAAGTGTTCAGGATTCTACCATGTCAAGATGATTTCACCAATAGACGGCCAGGTGCGTGAATTCTAATGCACTCGATGTCAAAGAACAATAGGTTGGGTTAGAATTTGGTGGCAAATCTGAGGACTGATGTTAAATGCTACCAGCAATTGCTTCACCTAAAGTCAGGACATAGTCAAATGCAACGAACAAGAGAATTTATTTTGGAGGTCGCCATGTAGAGATGAACACAACAGGAAGGCATGGCACTGGATACGAGGCAATTTACATCTCAAGAGGACTGACTGCGGATACACAACTTCTCCGGAGGCGAGCTGGATTACTACTACAGTACATGTCAGGAGAACTGCTGAATCACAACTGACTATCCCGATACATCCTAGCCCGACAACAGCTCCTATCCGCATACTTACAAACGAGCGGCTTTCCTACCGGAATTCTGGAATTTTACCAGCATAATCAGGCGAGGAATTGAAGCCCTCTCAGGTAGACACAAACAGACCTCGTCGATCTAGACCCTATTTACCAGTTTGGCCGTTGTCACCGTGACAGAGAACATCGTCCTTTCAGTGCTCCGACATGACAATGATGTTGAATTAAAAAAAATAAAAAACAATTCAATGAGGTATAAAGTAACGGATTACATTGTACAATAATTGGTAGCTAGTTATTAATACAGCGAATTGCGCCATTTCTTCAGCTCATATACAGAAGTAGACCAGATGCCAAGCTGGAGTCCCAGCCCAGGGGCTAGGCTACAGCCCTACACTAGGGTACTGACTTCAAGTGTAAACATCAATTGAAAAAAATAAATTAAGTGATGATGTTGATGGTGTTTTGTGACTGGCCTTTCACAGTGATGATTGGTTGGTCCATTTGTGTGTTTCACTTGGGTATGTTTGTCATGTTTGTTAGCAGCATAACTCAAAAAGCTATGAACGGATCTTCACGAAAATTTCATAAGCTGTTAATACTATCGAAAGGCATAGAAAAATGATTAAATTTTGGTACTGATACAAAGAAAATTATAGTTTCAGAACCAATTAGAATTTTCCGTTACCGTTGCCTTGCTTGGCGGTGGTATGCGCTTTCCAAGTGCTCTCTAGATTGATATGGATTTCTACTACGGGATATTTCGTATACCATAAGATGGGCAGACCCAACTTGCTTAACCTCATGGCCTACTCAATGGTTCTAGAGAGGCACAGACTAGCTAGCTTCTGCCTAGGCTGTTGTTTTCTCTCAGCCAGCTGATTTATTATTTTCTCAATTGGGCATAATGGCAATAGCTCAGACCAGGTCAGAACCTGGGCTTTGACTCTTCTCTGATAATGGGCCTGTTGGTCCATCCACTGCCAGCAATTTAATCTTGACACAGAAATCTAATCTACCAAGTGGTGTGTAATATATAAGTGCCTACATGATGAGATGCCCATGTTAAAAGTATTATCTTAGGATTATTAATAGACTATGACTAATGCAGTAATTACTACCAGAAACTTGCAAATGACCATTTTAAATTCCTATTCCAGTACTGCATGATAATCAGATCTAAATACATTTAGGCCTATCTTTAATAGACATGTTCTTTAGAGCGTTAGACTTTAATTAAATACCCATTTTTCAATAGAATGACACCATTTGCAATACCTATAGCAAATGAGTACACAAGGATGCTTCAAGGTTGGCATGACACTCAACAATCATACTCCTATATATAGCTATACATATTTAAAATTGACAGCCAAGACTCTCAGTAGGGATGCTGGTCTGAAAAAAGAACCAGGGACCCACACATGTCAATACGGTGATGCATCTGCCACAGCCTCCCATATGCAGACTGGTGTTTTATCAGAGGAAAAGGGTTTGAAATGTAGTTCCAAGAAATATGGAAAAATTAGCTAACTATAGTCAAACCAGTGTAAGCAGTCCTTTAGGGGCGTGACTGAATCAAACGCAGCAGTGCCAAATCTGATCTATTAACTAATACATTTTGAGTTTACGAATACAGTATAAGCTAATATAATTTAACGATTGAGACCAGTTATACCACGAGTTTAGTCAGATTTAGCAAAGTTGCTTTGAGTTCTTAGCCACGCCCATCGGACTCCTTATGCTGGTTTGACTATAGGTTGATCACTGCCAAAGCGAAAACATAGCATTAATAATACAGAGTGTATTATCTTGATTACTTACTAAAATATATACATCTACAGTGTGAAGACATGAAAATTGGTATTGTCAAACCTGTAACAAGGAATCCATTCTGAAGGGCTGATGAACAGCAGCCACTGCCTGACGAGTCTCACTCATAAATTCTTCTACAAGCTGATCAGCAGCGCTGTGGGCGCCATACAAGGCAGTGGTGGCACCTAAAAAACGTTCATAAACAATTTGACCAAGATATAACAAATGCCACTAGCTAATAGATACACAATTCAGCTAGAGCACAACAATGCAACTACTGCACAATTATATGAAATTACAGCACAATGCAACCAAACCATTGTAAGATTAGATAATGTTATTTCCGTTAGGTAAGTTCAAGTCGATAGACTAAATTATGCTTGGCCTAGTCAGGATAGATGAGGCAGATCAGTCAAAGTGGACCTATATCTGTTGCTGTTGTTGTGGGTTGGGTAGCCTCCAAGAGGTTGGATGAGCACCGCCCTCTTTGACCGCATGGAGGAAATTTGTTGAGACGTGTTGATCGTGCAGTCATGTATTTGTGAAACTACATAATAGCTACATTATTTTATATGCAGGCATTATCTATCTTCAATATGTTGTGCTACTATCTACTTTATATGCAGTAGCTAATCAGCAGTATGTATGTACACAGCTATGTATAGCAATGAAGAGTATGTAGCTAGTCCCTATGTTTACTACATTGGTATCAGAGCTTTCAGAGAAGCAAACTTTGTCTCTGCATAGCAAACTTAGCTGGCTCTGCGGAGTTCTGTTTGCTTTACTCTTGGCTCTCTTTATAGTGGAAAATTCCATAAGTGGGCGGGATTGATTCCCAAGCAGTTTGCTATAGATAGAACCTACTGTACTGTGTTTTAGTTGATTTATCATTCAGCTGAATTGCATTTTAGGCAATGTGTATCAAGTAAGGTAGCTAATTAGGGTTTCAGCATAATTTTTCAATCAAACAGCTTTAGTGAAATTTTTCTAGACTAAATACATTTACAAGTTACAACAGCTGTCTCCGGTCAGACAATCCACCTGCAGGTCATAAGGTGCTGCTCTAGCTCAGGAAAGAATACCGTAACTAACAACTGTAATATCTTGAACTAAAGCTAATATCGTAAAACAAGTATAAGATGTCGACAAATTTCATAAAATATCTTGACGTTTCGGGAAACTAATTCCCATCTTCAGAAGTTTTAAAGCCGACAAAGGATGAACAGCAATAAGAATATTTAATTTTCCAAGACCTAAAATTGTGTGTTTGCGTGAGGCCTTGGTATGAAATTTGTCGACATCTTATACTGTAATATCTTGCTATGCAATAGGACAAGACCCTCACTTTATTTTAGAAACAATTTGCTTATAGATACCCTACATAGGAAGGAACTCTTACCAGGGGTCACACTACTACTCCAGTGGAGTCCCTCATCCCTGAAGGCCTTGTCTTTTGTGACATGCTGAGTGAGGCGCATCAGAGGATTCCTCTCCCCACACTGGCCCTCCACTAAGTTACGAACAGCCATGGTTAAGGAGTGCTGTTAGGCTTTCCAATTAGCTAGTAGTTACAGAGAAATTCTGAAATAGATAACATATATTACTTTCAATACAGAACAGGAAAATTAAAGTAAAGAAACAATAAAAAATATTAAACAATTATGTTAGCTAGGTACCTTATATAGGTAGGTACCCTGCAGGTAATTAAGGCCATCGTAAACAACTATTAGCAATTTGTTTTCCTCACTCTAACCTAAAGAGTTTACACCATTATTATAGTACATATAAATAGATGCGAACAACATGAATTTATAGGTTAAATGAAAGATTCTTAGGTTTTGACACTGATTTGCAAACTTCAATAGCTACTGCATCAGTTATATTTCAGATTTAGCTACCACCGCAACTCAGGTGATTCATCAGTGAATTTCATTTTCATTATGATATTAGCTAGCTATGTCTTCAAGAGGAATATTTCATCTCGGCATTCCTGCCTGCAGAATTCAATTAGGCTCAGTGCGCTACTACTGGCGGGAAAAAGGCGCAAAGAATAGTATAAGACAGTCGAGTGGATGGATATTTTGTGGCCTTCAACAGGAGAGAGACTAGAGGTGTCCCGCATAGCCTACTGTTAACATGTGTCATTTTCTTTTAGTTACCTAGCTACTTTCATTTGCTCAAAGTATCCAGCTTTCTAATTGCATTCATTAGTTAATCATTTATGATTTTGACATTATTAAATCATTATTTCTTGTTTTCAACTTTAATTCTAAATGTTTTTCTCATCTTTTCAGCTCTCTTAAGTTTATCTATAGTTAAGCCTATAATAAGCAGAAGTGATTTGATTAAGTTAGCGATACCATCAATGCCAGGTGAGTGGCCTTCTCTTCCCATGCTTTTGTATGCATGTTGGACTGTGTTTGAAGTGGGTTTGTTTAAATTGTGTTTGCACGTAAGTTTATACCTTTAGGATAATGACTCAATTAACGAATGCTTTTCTATTACCGAACGCAATAAGATTCCTACCTATATTCGGTAACAGATTGGCATTCGGTAATTGAGTCATTACCCTATACCTTTATTTTTCTCTAATTTCGAATTACACAACTATCTTTTAAAATCACATACCTATACATACGGTAGAGAAAGCACCCAACTGAAAGTGGATCTCACTAATGGGGAGCAACAACATTAAATTTCATCAACTCTTGTGGTATGTATATGCTTAAAATACTATTTTGCAGTGACAAAGCATTCTGTGAGGTGCCAAGATTTAAACGATCTCACAGATCTTGCATTGAACCTACCATTCTATCAAAATTTGTCACATCCAGCAGTACAAAAAACCAAGATGATTATCACAGGCAATATTGGGGAAGTGGAAGTATATAAAGCTACTTGGTACCCTATGTTATTGTGAATAAAAAAAAGACTACATGTAATAAATAAACGCATATGCAAGACATGAATGGTGGAATTCAGGAGACTGGTAGCTACCATAATTGCACCAAATTAAAAATAGCCGCAATAGTATTTCGTATCATCAAATATTGAAATCATTTGAGCTACAGCAAATACTACCAAGTGAATTTCAACCACATCACGTGCATCATCGGTATTGAAGCTACTTAGCTATCGCAAAGGGCTCCAATGCCTCGCTAACATCGGTACTACAGTACACATTACAAAGTTATTTCTTTGTATAGCTATGTGTTGCAATAAATTTCTTTTGCACTGCTGTACATAGCTTTTTATTTCATGGAGCATTCTGGTTTATTGATTCTTCTTACGCTATTCTCAGCTTAGTCTCTTCTACAATTTGCTTTATGATGGATTTATTTTCTTTCTTTGCATTTTTAATTTTGTTTCTTGGTCTATTGTGGAACAACAGACACTTGAGGAGAGCAATTCCGGGGGTTGGGTTTTATGAAGCAATCACTCTGAAACTTGCACAGTAGGTGTAAAATGCCGTCAGAAATCGATTTCTGAAGTCATTGTTTGAAAATTCCCATTATTTTGGGAGATATTTGACATTTTAGTGAAGAAATACATTTTCTCCTCTTTCACATAGCTACATCTTTCAAAAGAATAGAACTCCATCAGTTTTCATGCTAGAGAAATCTTTTATATACGTATGAATTGAAAGCTGACAGCATAAGAAAGAGACATTCGACTCCCTTTTTATCTAAATTTGGCCTAGAATTTTTTTAGAAGGAATAGAAGCAAAAAAAATATTGCATTTATTTGCATTTAGCGCTCATATCAATATTTAAAAAAAAAAAAGCAAGCTGAAAATAAAACAACAAGAGTCAAACATCTCTTCTTTATGTTTTTAGCTTTCTATTCATAAATAAAAGATCTCTCTAGCATGAAAACTGATGGAGTTCCATTCTTTTGAAGATATACATATATGGTACCAAAAAATGAAATCCTGAGAAAATGGCAATCAAAGTTTTGACCACTAAAAATGTTGCTAATATGTACTTACTATCAACAATATCTATTTAGTATGTTGCTTTGACACAAAATTATGATTTACAATCCCGCCCTTCCCTTTATCTCCTTCTGTGTGGGGGGGGGGGGGGTTTCCATAATCCCATGCCCTCAGAATAAGAATATTTGATGGTGTGATAGCTCCCACTCTAGGGATCATTATTCAACAATTGACAAAAGTGGACATTTGACTCCCACGCACCCTCATCTACTCCCGCAACCCTGTTGGAGAGTCCCTGTGCCAACAGGGGTCAAATATGTCTGGTTCTGTGATAGACTCAACCACCAATATCACTTTTCATCAATAAATTAAATGGAGAATTGACTGAATGTTCCAATGAACACTTTTGCAGTGGTGAAGCAAAGCAGAGTACCTCTGTCGGTAGCACTTAGACGTGCATAGCCAAGGCTTCTTCATGACAGGAGGACAGGTCAGAGCCGTCACACTCATAAAAGACAGATAAGTATGATACTCTCAAATTTTTCAAAATTTCTTCAATTTTCCACGAATTGTTAGGTATCTCCTCAGTATTCATGCCAAAATCTGAGCTGAGTTTGCTGTTACCGGTAGGCGTTTCTGTGAAGTTTAGACGAAGTCTCAAATTTTTTTTTCTTCTTTTTATCTGGTCATGCCTCCATGTATCCTTCATCCTTATTCCTCCTTGCAGCCTATATTAGGCCGGCCAGCCCACTCCAGCTTCGCCTGAGTTGTGCGACGAGCGATTCCTCCTATGTGGTCTCCAAAAAGGACGGGCTTTGGGTGGTAATGAAACCTCCAGATACTCTGCTTCGCTTCACCACTGCAAAACTGTTCATTGGAACATTCAGTCTCTTTGCAGTGGTTTGCTCCAAAGAGTAACTCTGTCGGTAGCACTGAAATGCCCACAGCAAAGCGGGAGCGGTGCACGGAGGGTTTTTGGAGCTCTTTCATGGAGAGTGCTGGCCCTTGGAAGTGTTGTCTGCATAGGCAAAGGTTCGTAGTTTGAGGTTGGCAGCTTCTCCTGTGAACAAAAAGCAGAGCAAACAAACCACTCACCAGCTGACTGCAGGCAACTGCTTCTCCCCTGTAGTCTTTTATTTGAAGTTTACTCTATTCAAATAATGGAACCCATTTCGGGTTCCTATCCGTCTGACATCTGACTATTTGTGTTAAAGCAATGGGAGCAGTTGCCTGTTGGTAGGATGCCTTGCAACCACCCCTGGAGGTTTAATTTTTTGGGTTAGAATTGGCCGCATAATATGACACACACAGACAAGTAATATTATAAGCGCTTACCGCCCTTTAAGGAGAGACTTCCTCGCTGTTGTGGAGACGTGATTCTGGCGAGCTAGTCTATATGAGTCATTATGACTATCGTAGCGAGCACTGACGTTGCATCATCCCAGCTTCCGGTCCTTTCTAAAGGTCAATGGTAGACTTAGAATTTTTGCTAAGTTTCTTACTAAGAGGTAATAAGAGCGGGTATGAAACTGTGTTTAACCTCTTGCACCAGCACACGAGGCCACGAGCTGTGGTCTCAAGGTAGGGTAAAAAACTATTCCAATTATTTTTTGACTTAGCCAAAATTGCAAGGTAGCCTATGCTCTTGTGTAAGTATAAGAGCTATCTTTTTAAAAGGCCTAGTTGTTCTGTACTTAGTCAAGTATATATCTTAGTATAGACTGTAGTACTGTATTGTACTATACTAACACTTATTTGTGCATGTTAGTATAAGTTTTCCAAAAATCTGTTAACTCTGAATCTGCTTCCTTTGCAGTTGATAGAGTTAGTTCATCTCAGGTTTTTTTCATAACTATGAGTAAAACCCCTCAGGGTCTGCTCTGTTATAGTCGCCGAAGCTGGACTTGCACCACAGAAAGCCCTGGGGCTTTCCCAGGTATAAAACGATGGTGCTCTAGAATTACTCCAAAGTTCCTTACTCCGATGTGATAAGAGCAGGGTATATACCGTACCTCACCTCACCCGACCATCTCTCTCAAGTGCACGAGGGCGTGAGGTGTGTCACGTAACAAAAAAAAAACTTTTCCAAGTTTTTTTTTTGTACAAGCCAACCCCCACTTTACGTCTCGGGGTGTTGTTCTTGCAAAGAATCTTCTACAGGGACGTAACACCTGTGAATAAGGCTAGTCAACAGACTTATCCTTTTAGCTGTTAGCTACCAGCTCTTGTTCCGGGATGCCAGTGGAGCTTTTTGGCGAAAATAGATGTCCTGCGTTGGCCCTGTCTTTGCGATCCACCCAGGAACTAGGCTAGGCTATACGTCTGATGGCTGTCTGTCGCTACACTGGACTGTACCCAAAAATTGCCCACGGTCTTAATTTATACCAGCCCTAGTGGAATCTGTCCGTCTGAAATTGCGGTTGGCGTGGTCTGGGTATACCAATGCCTCTGCTGGTTGTGTTGACACTTCAAGACGATTGTGCGGCTTATTGCTAGCAACTTAGGATATGTCGTATGCTAGGTTTTTAGACCGAAACTTTGTTGTTCGGGCTCCAACGTGCTTGGTGGGGCCCGGTCTGGCGGGTTTTGCCGTTCAGAGAAAAAACTCTGCATAAGGAGTTATGGCAGTTCCATGTGGTGTCTTAGAACTTACTTTGATGATCAACAACCCCTTACCACTTGTACTCTCGCAACTTTAAGTTTGCGACATCGCTCTTTTGGGGCAAACAGAGAGGCCCTTTAGGTTGACTGCCCCTCAACCTCCTCCGCACGACCGCGCTGTTTTGCTATACGGTGTTCTATCCGACATTACACATTCTAATTACATTTATGCTCCATCAGCGAGCCGCACTTCCGAGGGTGGCAAACTACTCGCCAAGATCTTGGCGAGAAGTGCCCCACTATGAGACGAGGTTCCACAGGTCGCGGCGCTCACAGGCGCCGCCCACCCGCACTCCCGAGGGCGGCAAATTACTCGCCAAGATCTTGGCGAGAAGTGCCCCACTATGAGACAAGGTTCCACAGGTCGCGGCGCTCACAGGCGCCGCCCACCTGCACTCCCGAGGGCGGCAAACTACTCGCCAAGATCTTGGCGAGAAGTGCCCCACTATGAGATGAGGTTCCACAGGTCGCGGCGCTCACAGGCGCCGCCCACCCGCACTCCCGAGGGCGGCAAACTACTCGCCAAGA
>LQNS02007215.1:29085336-29098249 GCA_001587735.2 Parhyale hawaiensis | reverse complement strand
GCTCTGGGATACTGGAAGGTCGTTGGCAGGTCCTTTTGCTTTGATGCCTGAGGACGAAGCCGAACCTGAGGCACCTTCTGCTCCTTCACCGAGCTTGCGCATGTACTGCATGAACTACAGAACATCACAATGAAGTAAGAAGTGAGACTGAGAACAAAAACCCACACACACAGTCACTTCGCGACCAAAACATTGTGATCCATCTAATAATAGTACTCAAGATTGATTTTTTTTTTCACTTCCTTAGCTACCTAGTACAGCTACAGGAATACCACGGGACATGAGTAGGTATGTCCAAGGGTAAACAACTGCATGGAGGCCTAGTCTACGGAGCAGCAAGTCACGAGAAGAAAGTAAGGACAAATCTATAGCACTCGAGAAGCGTATACCTCCGCCAAGCAAAGGAACGTTAAAGTAAAATTCAAATTGGTCCTGACACTAGATTTCATCATCGTCACCACCACCAAAATTTTGATCAATTGTGACTCTTGACAGCAATAATAACTCCTGTAATTTTTTCAAATCCGTCCAAAACTTTTTGAGTGATGTTCTGGCAAACATTAGTCAAACACACAAACAGCCAAACAAATCATCAACCAAATTTGGGCATTAGTGTCGTTCAACATCTCTAATAATTTCTGCAAATTCCATAGAGATCCGTTCATAACGTTTTATGTTAGGTATGTCGCTGACAAACATACAATGAAACATAGAATTAATATGCTTATTATAATATTCTGAAGTTCAAGTCATCATTTCCACAACAAAGACGATATCACAGACGAAGAAAGAAGGGACATATAGTAGGACGACAGACACCTAGAACCCATGCACGAAGGTGTTCTCACACAAGATTAACGCTCATGGGAACAGCAAGTCGAGAAAGTAGAGGAAGATTAGAATAAGTAAGATCAGTAGGAGTACGAAATCAGAAAGATGCAAAGGGGGCACGGAAGACAGACGTCCCGAAGGCCTAGCTAATGGCTAAGGTAACCTATACGAGCCCTGTGGGAACGCTGCTCCCCATAACATAGGAAAAACGAACCTAAACTAACCTAACCCCATGGCCCATCCCCTACCCCAAAAGGGGTCTTACGCCTCCTAACTGCAAATGTGTAACCTTGGTTAACAAGATGAATCACCTCAGTGTTGAAGAACTTCGGATCATCCACAGTGCCAAGAAGCTCATTTGCAGTTCTGGCAAGCTCCGAATCCTCTTTAGGGTCGTACCGATGCTCCTCCTCACGAGGGTACGGCTGTTGTACATTGTGGGGCAGTGACGGGGCCATCGCAGGGAGGAATGGTGCGCTGGCATGGTCCATCATGTAGGGTGGTATGTAGTCGGGACTGCAAATCGAGTTTTTAGGAATGAGTTTGCATTATGAAAAGCTAATATTGGGCCTAACTTTGCCCTATGCGTCGAGACGTTCTCCCAGAACCAGCACAAATCTAGGCGCACCAACAGAAAAGCCTACAGTAGCCGTGCTGTAAAAGGACGCCACGCCAAGGCGGCTGTTTCTAGTCGGAGCACGGGAAGGTGCGCTGGTTGTTGGTCATTTCTTTTCTTAGTGTTGGGTATGGTTCAAGCTGGGTCTCTTGCTGGGCGAATATAAGGAAGTAAGTATGATGGCCCAAGAACAATAGGGGCGTAAGTGACAGGTTTTTTTGTTTTTTTTAAAGTAGTTTTTTGCACCATTGGATAGTACAGATTGAGACCTGTCGTTCTGTGAAGTTAGAAAGGCGTAAATCCGATTCAAAATAGTTGGGAATCGCATGTAAAGTCGATTATCTTGTACCTTATTGCACCAGTGCATTGTCTTCAAGTGGCTCTCTTGTACTCTATATTTTAAATAGTGTCGCTTACGCCCCTATTGTTCTAGGGCCCTCATATGTAGCAGTCTATTTTGGGATAAAAGCACAGAGAGTAAAGGTGCATCGCGTTAAATTTATAACTAGAGCACTCTGAGAGTGCATACCTCTGCCAAGCAAGGCAACAGTTACGAAAAATTAAAATTGGTTCTGAGACCATGATTTTCTATGTATCTACACCAAATCCAATCATTAATGCCCTTCAAGAGTGTTAACAGCTTCAGTAATGTTTTTGAAGATCCGTTCGTAATTTTTTAACTTAAGCTGCTACCAAACATTCTCACATAGATTAGTCAAACAGACCAACCGATCATCACCAAAATTTAATCATTTATGTCTTTTAACATTACTAACAACTGCTATAAATTTCATAAAGATCTATTCACAATATTTTTAGCTATTGTGCTAACAAGCATAAAATTAAGAACAGTAACAAACTTACAAACAAAGAGATTATTACAAAAATTGGGTATTTACTCTTCGTGATTTACATAACTCCTGTAAACTTAAACTTCATAAAAATCCGTCCATAACTTTTTGAGTTATGGCATTGAGAACAATGAGGCAAAAAAAAAAAAAACAAACGGACGGACGGATCTTCTCCAAAGTTAATCATCTGTTCCTCTCAACATACCGAACAATTTCTGTAAATTTCGTCAAGATCCGTCCATAACTTTTTTAGTTATCTTGGCGACACACAAACCCGACGAAAACATAACCTCCTTGGCGGAGGTAAATATTTCATCTCTGCGCTGATGCAGGGAGCTTTCAATTTGACAGTGAAGTTCCCTATTTGGCCAGTATGCCAGTTTACCAACAGACGGGATGAGGCTAAATGCGGGCAAGACTTAGACCATGCTCGTGTCCAGGCCACGCACAGTGAGACCTTCTCTTCCTGCACTCATATTGGATGGTGTGTCACTTCCTGTGGTTGATGACTTGGTAATCTTGGGTGTCAATTTTCATCCAAAGTTGACGTTTGAGCTTCATATTCGTTCGGTTGTCTCACGTGCATCGCAGAAAATTGGTCTTATGAGGCGTGCTTCGAGAGTGTTTGGCTTGGTAGAATTGACACGGCGCTGTTTTAATTGCTATGTCCTCCCTCTTCTGGAATACTTCTCCGTAGTCTGGGGTTCTGCGGCCGATTATCATCTGTGTTTGCTTGACAAAGTGGTTAGTCGATGTGGGTTCATGCTTGATGGTGTTGTGCCTTGTGATATGGCGGATCGTCGCAGAGTTGGTGGGGTCTGCTTTTTGTATAAAATTTATTACTGCCCTAGTCATCCACTGTCTGATTTTCTTCCGGAGCCATTTCTTCGCGTGAGGTATACTCGGCGTACTGTTGCTCTTCAGGAGTTTGCCTTGGAACCGTTACGATACCGTACGGGCCAGTATTCTCGTTCGTTTTTTCCATCGTGTGTGGATGTTTGGAATGGTCTTGATTGCTCTGTTTTTGTTGGTGCGGGTATTGGCAGCTTTAAACAATCTGTACACAGAGCTATTCTGTGATCTTGGATCTTCCCTTTTTTTTCTTCACTCGCAGGGCTGGTTGCGTTGGAGTTTGTCAACCTCATGGAGTTTCTCCTTTCCTACGTCGCCAGTCTGGGGTGATTTAATAATAAAATATTTCAAAGAGACGGATGAGCAAAACATAAGAAAACGAGAGAGCCAGTCGTGTGGAGGTTCTCTTCCGCAGCCACCAGGAGTCAAGTGAGACGTTGTTTATACCGCAAGGCGCAACCGATCACGTAGAGCAGTAGGGGAGCAAATAAGATCTAGCTACCTAACTTTACAAACTAACCATATCACAAAGAATTGTGGTCAGATGCAACAACCTTTGCAGAACTGCAGGAGGCTCACAGATAGTCTGACAGGAATAAAGCTCACTGGACTATCCCCCTAAGACTAAGAGAATGGATGAACATAAAACGTTTACTTAGAAGGGCTGGTGAATAAAGCGAATATTGATCTGCAGTGGACAGAACTCGGGCTAGCACGACTGGTTGGACCAGACCAAGAGCAACATAAAGCTGTCTGCTGATAAAGACTTGATAAGAGAACGCAACAATGAACTGCTGTTAAAAATTACAATTTGTAAATAGTTTTCTCTGAAACAATTGGGGAACACTCAGTGCAAGACACAGAGATGAGCATGGGTGGAGAAGAAAATTTCCTCAATGGGGAGAAATGATTCTGGGATAACTGATAACCCCGAACGTGAATATAAGTCCTTTCTCCTCTACAGGAAACACGCTACCTATAGGTTGACAATTAGTTAACCTAGGACTTCAGAGTGTGAGATAGCTACGAGGGTCGTTCCTAAAGTAATGCCTCTTATTTTTTATTCCACCCAAAGGGATTCGAGGGATAGTAAATAGCAGTGTTATGTTGACTAATTTATGTACTCATGACCAGAAAGTTTCATCTCTCTGTAGCAAATATTGACGGTGTGACACTCTATGATAGCAATCCCTATCATGGACGTGGGTCGGAAGCAGAGATGCGTCATGGAATTCTCCTATGGAGCAAAAATGGAACCAATCAACACTCATCGGCTCCTGGTGAACGTTTATGAAGCCGATGCAGTTGATGTCCGTACAGTTAGGAGATGGGTTCGTAGATTTCCAACATCTGCAGGCAAAGTGATGTACGCCACCTTCTGTGACAGGAAGGCCGTCAGCCTCCTGGATTTCTTGGAGCTTGGGGCGACTGTCAACTCTAACCATAAGCTACGTTGAAACGTTCACCAAGCTAAGAGACCGGATTGCCTGTGTAAGACCAGATCAAAAAGAAACATTCCATTTGCAATGCGACATTGCCATGCCACACACAAGTTTGAAGACCACGGAATGTGCGACAATGTTTGACTGGAGGGTGTAGTCTCACCCACCGTATAGTCCCGACCTGGCACTGTCAGACTTTCACTTGTTTGGATATCTGGAGGACATATTACGTGGGCAGCGTTTCCACGACAACAACGCAGTAATTGCAGCCATGAAAAAATAAACTGCCTCGGTAGGCGCTGACTTCCACGACCGAGGTATCAAAAGTTTTTGTTCATCGCTGGCAAAAGTGCATTGAGAACGGTGGGGGCTACATAGAAAAATAAATTCTAGAGCATAAACAGTCGTTCGTTTTAATGGAGCTACTTCCGTCTTTGTAGCTCAACTTTTTGCATTAAAAAATTGAAGGCACTACTTTTGGAACGACTCTCGTATGATCCAAACTATGTCTCCCCAGATGGATAAAGCAATTGACTCAAAGTAGCGTAACTGTGCAAACTGTTACCTATACTCTGTTCTTTTTCCCCTCAGGTGGATGAGGCAATAAACTCAAAACTAATCTAATCATGCCAAGTAAATTCCGTACTACATTCTAGTTTAACTAAAGAGATGAAACCATGGACAAAAAACTAACCTAACCATGGGGGACTATGATCTATACTCTGTCTCCTACGAGCCAGTGCCAGCAGGCAATGAATAAACAACTTAGCCAGTTGTGGAAACTGTGGTGCATGCTCTGCTTCTTCCCTTTCATAAGGTGGCCAGCAGACAATTGACGGACGCTGGACAACCAACCTAAGTGCAAGAGCTAGAGGTCCAAAATGCTTTCTCCAAGAGTAGGAGCAGACAAACTACAACTCACATACCGGCGTTGGCTATAATAAATCAAGTAAAACTTGCACGAGTGGAAGAAAGCAACAGTGGTAGCTTACCTCATTATTGTAGGAAGGACAAGTGCAGGAGGTGGAGGAGACTGGAACGGATGAGCCATAAAGGGAGGATGGAACGGATTATAGCCTCCAGCAGCCAGCACGTCGTCAGGAGAAGTGAGCTCTGACTGCGTAGTACGACACACCTCAGGCTCAACTGCCTCCAGTTCGCGAGGGTCTGCAGCTACACTGGCCGCCTGAGCACAGATCAACACATGCTGGGAACTGCAGTACAGCAGGATGGGTGGTACAAGTACTGACCCTCAGGTACCGTGGCTTACAACCGCTGGTATGATTTAAACTGCAAACTTATTTTCTAGACAGTATGCTACATTATGTATGTATTGTAAATAAATTTAATGGCTCTCCATGTAACCGCTTAGTGCTGATATGGTCTGAGGTTTATAAAGTATATTCTGCTTGTTCTGCTCTGCTGATCTACATGAAAAGCCTCCAACATTATGTACAGGGTTCCCAGCATCTGAAGAAAACAAAATTTCATATTTCCATGATTTCTCCAGGATAAAAATACAAAATTCCAGGATGATAACGGACCCCTTATTTCTAACCTAGACAAGAGACCACAGTTAATTACAGTACTGAACTTAATATCATTAAAGGTGCACTTACAGCACTTGTTTAATATGAATTTAGGCATGTATATATCACAAATTAATAAAATGGCCTCGAGTACTGAATGTTTTTTCACAAAGCTAATCTTATAGCAATTTACAATTCTTCCATTGTAACTGATCCAGGTAAAGCCAATTGTAGGCTGTGGGGCAAACATACTGTTAGGTAGCTAGCTATATCTCATTACTAAAGACATTGCTCTGAAGGCAAGTTGTGCATTAGTACTTCAGCTTTTACACAGTACTCGTAATTTAGGCCACATTATGGTGTAAAGGGGGAAAGAGCTCGGGAGGCAAAGAGGCGCTACTCCCTTTTGGCTACTCAGTGCACCACAAGCAGGTAGGTACACTAAAAAGACATCGTAGCAAAGGACCTTTTTAGTGTCAGACCATGAAATAAAAATTTGCATCTTTGGATAGGTGATCAAATTCCATGATTTTTCCAGGATTTGTCAAGATTTTACAACTTTTGTCTCAAATTCCATGACTTTTCCATGATTTAAAGTACTTTTTCATTTTCCCTGATTTTTCCAGATATGGCTGGGAACCCTGAAAAGTAGGGGAAAATTTACACCACTGCGCAATAGTGAAAGTTTGCCTCCATTTGCACCAGAATGAAAGTCTCAGTAGCTTGAAAGGGTGGCAATTTACTAGCACTTCAGCGTCACACCGTCAATATATACCTCAAAATGGTTTCATGGTATTGCTGATGCTAAATTGAGCCTCAATTTAGCTACCTACAGTTCCAACGAGTTGTTATTTCTAAGCCCCACACCAAGGATCGCTTCAGTAATAGGTACCTACTTTTTACAGGATACATTACCATAGTGTATCTCCACGGCAATGAATGAGGATAATTTAAGACCCTATGAGTAGCTAGCACCGCATATTACTGAAACATAGGGCAAAAACTTTCAAGAAAGAAAGCGGTGTGCTCTAAGCTGATGGAGAAGCTCAAGTATTGTGTTGGCGCCGACAGTTTGCCTACCACATACAGTAGCTATATATCTACTAATATTTTGGCTATTGGACTTGGTGCCTACTGGGGCGCAGTTCCTTAAAACACAACATTTGGAGAGCTAAGGTAGCAAACTTAACACTATGCCTCACTCCATGTAGACCTGAAATTGGGAATAAATTGAAAATCCTGACCAATCAATGTTACGCAGCCGGCAATAAATCACACGCAAGGCAAAATTAGGCCAGTTAAGGTTCAAGTTACGCTAGGGGAGGGAACATTTCAGTTACGCTGCCTTATGCTTGGAGTTCGCGCAAAGAACGTGTAGCGGCAACAATCGACACGAAAATAACTTCAATAACATACCAAACTAAGTGTCAAATTAGGGCACTGTGACACCGCCTAAGATAGCTACTAAGCAGCATCTGTTTTGACATTGTAAACACATATGACGAGCGACAAAATTCCAGATGATGTTAGAAATTCTACCACAAAACTTCAACTGCTTAAGATTAAATCTAGCCCGTTAATGACTCTCTCCCATGATTTGGGATTACGGTACTTTACAGTAGCCTCAGGAAAGTTCATACCCTCATCTGTGCCTCCGCAGCCATAAACTCTTCCGTCCAAATGCCAGCTGACTGGGACGATGCGAGGTCGGCTATAGCTGGCGCCTGCAAAGGGGCTCCTCTGATACCTTCAATTTCCCTCATTTCCTGCAAACCATGGTCACGTTAGGTATTGTTTTTACGAAATTATATACACCTAGCTACTCTTAAACAGCCACATACAGCTTTGGTTAATCGTGGGTACGGCATTGATAGAAACATCCTCGCAAAAGGAGAATGTATATTGATGGGTTAACTTTTTATCTCTCCCTCGGACCTAGTCACAGTGTGCCTCGTGGCTCCCAATCAGACCGAGCCCTGGGCCATGCTCTACAATCTGGGGCACTAATAGACAGGAATAGGTACTATTCTCTAACCATTGATTGTGAAGCCATACAACTCTCATATATTGTGTGTGTGTATATATATCAGGCACGTGCCGTGAGAATATGCTCTGGGTTGGCTTTATCAAGATATCTTCTAGCATGTAGGCAACTTTGAAACATGGAGTTATTACCATTTTATCCACTGACGAAAGTTTTCCATCAAGCATTGTTCTCCTAGTTACCTCCGCCTAGGAGGTTATGTTTTCGTCATGTTTGTTTGTCTGTCACCAACTCAAAAAGTTATGAACCGATTTGGACGTAACTGTTTTTAATTTTATGCTGCTTGTTAGCACAATAACTCAAAACATAATGAATGGATCTCTATGAAAGTAACAGGGGTTGTTAGCAATGTTAAAAAGACATAAATGATTAAATTTTGGTGCAGATCGGTGAGTTCGTTTGTACGTTTGACTCATGTTTGTCATAACGTTTGTTAGCAGTGTAGTCTAACTCAAAAAGTTATGAACTGATCTTCAAGAAAGTTGCACAGGCTGCTATTACTATCAAAAGGCACAAATTAGATTTTGGAGCTTATACAAAGAAAATTATGGTTTCAGAGCCAATTAGAATTCTTTGCTACCGTTGCCTCACTTTTCGGAGATATGCGTTCTCAGAGTGCTCTCGTTAACATTTTTATTGTTTTCAGTGCAGAAAACAACTCCACAAAAAGAGTTGTAGCAACAATAATTAATACTGTATTAGTTGCACATATTGTAGCAGCTTTGGGAAACGTTTGTTTGAATTTGTGTTCGAAAATCCAAATTGACGAAGTTTAAATGGATTTACCCCGCAGCGTACTGTAAATTTCTTCTAAAAACTCTTCAAAAAATATTTTTTCACTCACATGCTTTCACTCAATGCAAAAAAAAAATGAGCACAAAAAAGTCTATCTATTGCAGTATAACCGCAATACACACCATTTTGTTGAATCAAACTCGTAAGTTATAACAACTTTCATTGATTCTCTTTTTTAGGTCGTTAGGTTTGGGTCCGGAGTTGCCACATGTTCTAACTTGTTTCTTCTCATCAAAAGCTAGACTTGAATATATCTTCAAATAAACACTATCCAATTGAAAACAAACAAAAATGAGATGAGGCTAGTGAGAAGTCTCAACGAGACTGTCAGCGAGGCGCAAGCGCACACCCACACACCACCAAGGCGGGCACACAGAATTCTGCCTGCCCAGCCCCTGTCTTTTCAGCAGTGTCGCTAGCCGGCCGCGGCACGTGCATCGCACAATTGTATCTGTAGCATTAGCACTAACGCTGAAAGGCAGATGCAAATTATGCCTACCTCATCTACAAAATTAAGATAATTTGCGTTTTCTGCTTATAATTACACGAAATAACCATCATAATGAGCTCAGTTGTATCATTAAATATAACTTCTAGCATTGTTAGTGCAGGGTATGCTAGAAGTTACAGTTAATGATACAGGCACGTGCATGAGATATATATATTGGTGAACAATTAAAAAAATATGTCCACTCAAACTGGGGCTAACAACTGAGATAGAGAAGATGATAAAGTTCCCTTGGCGGGTAGGCTGAAAATATGTGACTGGGTCAAGTTCAATGGCGTGGTCAGGTAGTGTTCGAATACCGTATACTACTTCATCAGTAAAATTAACCCTCAGTAGAGGGCAGGAAATTCTATCAATCAAAGTCAGAGCTGAAATCAGGCTGCTTGATAATATAACCTTTAGGTCAGCTGGCCAGACATTAGTGTCGTTTTTGTGCTTGCTAAAAAGAGCATGCATCATTTGTGAAAAGGCTAGCTAGTTTTTTTTTTTTTTTAGCTGAAACTCGAAATGATCAATCTCCAAAGAATATAACTATCATGAAAAACAACGCAGCAGCTACCTGCCCAACAGTATATGTACTCAAAGGTTCATGGTAATAGCTAGTTATATCACGAAGCAAGAGAAGGTGTATGGCTTGCTCTTCATGTGATTAGGCCCCTTAGCCTGTGTAATAACATTTTTTTAACTATGTAGCTAGCTACTTTTCGGTGTAGTTATCTGTGAACCTGTTGTGTTAGCTATAATAAAAGTTTTAATTATTATCGTCAATAAAAATTGGGAAAATTCAACTATAATTTATGGTCATTACCTCCATCCTATGGCAATAGCTCATAGAGGGCCGGGGCGTATGTTCCGGTGTCTCTTTGGAAATGGGCCTATTGGTTCGTCTACTGCTGCCTATCTAATCTAATCCGCCAGGGAGGTTAGCTACGTTTTTGTTGTACCTATTTATCCGTCAACTAGATTACTCAAAAAGTTATGAACGGATCTATACAAAATTTACAGGGATTGTTAGGCATGTTAAGAGTAACAGATGATTAACTTTTGGTGAAAATCCATCGATCTGTTTGTCTGCCTATTATTTCTTAGTGCCATAATTTCAAAAGTAATGGATAGATTTTCATGAAATTTACACCAGTTGTTAGGTATATTACGAAGAGTACCTAAATGACCAAATTTCTGTGATATCTGTTCATTTGTGTGTTTGTTGCTGTTTAATTTTGTGCTTGTTAGCACAATAACTCAAAAAGTTATGGATGGATCTTTATAAAATTTACAGGACTTGTTACTAAGTTGTTAGTAATGCTAAACCAAATAAAAAACATCAATGATTAATTTTGGTGATTATAACAGGTTGGTTTGATGCACCAAATGTAACGGTATCGCTTCGACACCGAATTATATTTTTACTTCCTACTAGCAATTCGGAACGTCGAGCTTTGAACCACATCATAAAACCAAGTGTTCAGGATTCTACCATTGTCAAGATGATTTCACCAAGAGGCGGCCAGGTGCGTGAATTCTAATGCACTCGATGTCAAAGAACAATAGGTTGGCTTAGATTTTGGTGGCAAATCTGAGGACTGATGTTAAATGCTACCAGCAATTGCTTCACCTAAGGTCAGGACATAGTCAAATGCAACTTACAAGAGAATTTATTTTGGAGGTCGCCATGTAGAGATGAATACAACAGAAGACATGGCACTGGATACGAGGCAATTTACATCTCAAGAGGACTGCGGATACACAACTTCTCAGGAGGCGAGCTGGATTACTACTACATATCAGGAGAACTGTTGAATCACAACTGACTATCCCGATACAGCCTAGCCTGACAACAGTTTCTATCCGCATACTTACAAACGAGCGTCTTTCCTACCGGAATTCTGGAATTTTACCAGCATAGTCAGGCGAGGAACTGAAGCCCTCTCAGGTAGACACAAACAGACCTCGTCGATCTAAACCCTATTTACCAATTTGGCCGTTGTCACCGTGACAGAGAACATCGTCCTATCAGTGCTCCGACAAGACAATGATGTTGAATTAAGAAAAACAATTCAATGAGGTATAAAGTGACGGATTACATTGTACAATAATTGGTAAGGTATTAATACAGTGAATTGCGCCATTTCTTCAGCTCATATACAGAAGTAGACCAGAGGCCAAGCTGGAGTCCCAGCTCAGGAGCTAGGCTACAGTCCTACCCTAGGGTACTGACTTAAAGTGTAAATATCGATTGAAAAAATCTAAATTAAGTGATGATGTTGGTGTTTTGCGACTGGCCTGTCACAGTGATGATTGGTTGGTCCATTTGTGTGTTTCACTTGGGTGTGTTTGTCATGTTTGTTAGCAGCATAACTCAAAAAGCTATGAATGGATCTTCACGAAAATTTCAAAAGCTGTTAATACTATTGAAAGGCATAGGAAAATGATTATATTTTGGTACTGATACAGAGAAAATTACAGTTTCAGAATCAATTTGAATTTTTCATGTCCGTTGCCTTGCTTGGCAGTGGTATGCGGTTTTTAAGTGCTCTCTAGGTTGATATGGATTTCTACTACGGGATATTTCCCAAACCATAAGATGTGCAGACCCAACTGGCATAACCTCATGGCCTGCTCAATGGTTCTAGAGGGGCACAGACTAGCTAGCTTCTGCCAAGGCTGTTGTTTGCTCTCGGCCAGCTGATTTATTATTTTCTCAATTGGGCATAATGGCAATAGCTCAGAGCAGGTCAGAACCTGGGCTTTGGCTCTTCTCTGATAATGGGCCTGTTGGTCCATCTACTGCCAGCAATTTAATCTTTACACTGCCAGAAATCTAACCTACCAAGTGGTGTGTAATATATAAGTGCCTACATGCTGAGATGCCAATGTTAAAAGAATTATCTTAGTATTATTAATAGCGACGACTAATGCAGTAATTACTACCAGAAATTTGCAAATGGCCGTTTTAAATTCCTATTCCAGTACTGCATGATAATCAGATCTAAATACATAGTTATAGGCCTATCTTTAATAGACATGTTCTTTAGAGCGTTAGACTTTAATAAAATACCTATTTTTCAATAGAATACCACCATTTGCAATACCTATAGCAAATGAGTACACAAGGATGCTTCAAGGTTGGCAGGACACTCAACAATCATACTCCTATATATAGCTATACATATTTTAAATTGACAGTCAAGACTCTCAGTAGGGATGCTGGTCTAAAAAAAGAACCAGGGACCCACACATGTCAATACGGTGATGCATCTGCCACAGCCTCCCCATATGCAGACTGGTGTTTTATGAGAGGAAAAGGGTTTGAAATGTAGTTCCAAGAAATATGGAAAAATTAGCTAACTATAGTCAAACCAGTGTAAGCAGTCCTTTAGGGGCGTGACTGAATCAAACGCAGCAGTGCCAAATCTGATCTATTAACTAATACATTTTGAGTTTA
>LQNS02007215.1:29037187-29050993 GCA_001587735.2 Parhyale hawaiensis | reverse complement strand
GCTGGGAAAGAAGCCCATCAGAATCCACCACTATGAGGGCCGAATAAAAAATTTGGACTTTAAAAAAAAATACACGAAACAATTTCATATACACGATGCACATATGGTGTAGCATACTATTTCTATGCCTCTTATGACAAAGACTGAAGGAATTTACACCTGAAGATAAATATAGTAAGTCTACAGACGCACAGTGACTCTGTGACTATGACAGACTGAATAAAATTACACACCAAAAGAAGCATAGTACATGTATAAATGGGATGTCTCTCACAATTTTCATGTCAGGCATACACCGGCTAAATCGTCTTAGTGTGACAGGGCCTTGAGGCACAAGGGTGGCCACACTTTGGGATTTTTGCTATTATCTCTGCTATTTGGCTTTGCCCTTGGGTAGTTGTGAAAACGTCCAAGAAAACAAAGAGAACAGCTGAGAACTTGAAATATTTTTCGACATATGTTATCCACAACCTTTACAGTACTTAAACCATAATTTTGATAAATTTTTCGTGAAACTAACAATAAAATCATATAGGGTTAGACATGAAAATTACAGTGGCGGTGTTAGGGAGCCTTGCATAATATGTTAATAAAAGAAAAAAAGGAAAAACAAACACTCACCACCTGGCAAGGATCTCGTTGTCTTGGATGTTTGCGTGAATTGGACCGACTCAGCCTCTTGCCAAGGAGTCCAGGTGAGGGACACCTAGTTGCCAGTGTCCCTATTTCTGCTTTCTGAGCACCAAGAGCTTATAAGGGAACATTGGGGGCATCTGCCCCGTTCCCACAGCCAAGGGACTCCTTCTGAAAAAGAAATATTTTACAACTAAAGCACTAGGAGATACTGGCAGATATAGCACCTGCTCGTCGGGGGGGGGGGGGCATTCGCCTCGGTGCCAGGCCCCCTCTCAAATTCTATCCTACTCTCCTCCCGGCCCATATTGAGCCAAGCTACCCCATATTCAGCCAAGCCTTCCCCTCCATTGAGCCAAGCTCGAGACAATTGGTCCTTCAATATAGTTACAATTTAACCATCATACATATTTATATATTTTGTGAAGTCCCTCCATATTTTATGTACTACAGCCATCTTCCTGACCTCCCCCTAACGAAAAGTACCTGTTGCCGACACTGACTGTTAAGAGAGAAGTCTCTTTAAAAAGTGTACCAATCTATAATTTGGAAAGAAAATCATTTCATGTCAATGAATGATTCTTGACAGAGCTTGATCCAGTGAGGAATGTATTTCTCACGATGAAAAAACCACCAATATGGGCCCAACTATTGTTAATTATAGACGCTTCGGAAAATAGCAAAATCATAGTAAGCGTTTCCTGAAAATACTGAGAGTAACACGAGTAAGGATAAAAAACTGCTTTAGAATAAAAGAAAGTAAATTTAGCTAGGGAAGCCACTGAAACAATAAGTAAATGAACTAGAGTATTGTGAGAACGCATACCTCCGCCACTAAAAGCAATGGTAACGAACAAATTTTAATTGGTTTTGAGAGTAGGATTTCGTTTCTATCACCACCACCACCACCAAAATTTGATAATAAACTTAAGTAGAGCATTCTGAGAACGCATACCTACCTCTACCGATCAAAGCAGTGGTAACAAAAACTTAAATATGTCCTAAAAATTTATATCATTCCATTGTGCTCTTCAACATTTATAACGATTTTTGCAAAGTTCATAAAGATGCGTTCATAACTTTTTGAGTTCTGTTGCTGACAAATATAAAATCAGAGACAGAACAAAAAAAGCGATAGACCACTACAAAAATTGGTCATTTGCTTTTCCCAATATTCCTAACAATCTGCGCAGATTTCATACAAATCCGTCCATGACTTTTTGAGTTATTTTACAAAAATTTAATCATCTGTTCTTCCTAGCATGCGTAACAATCCCTGTAAAGATCCTTCTGTAACTTTTTGAGCTATCTTGGTGACAAATTGCCAAACAGACAAGCAAAACATAAAGACGAACGTAACATCTTTGGCGGACACAATTATGAAATTAACGAGAGTTTCCCAGCTGACTCACAATCAAGTCAGTTGTTTTATTAATAAATGACATAAATGACGCTTATGTCAAAACCAGCTTGTCTGAGTCCCTAATAGATGATTTTATTACAGCACTAGTCATGTGCACTGCGATGTTACATACTAAATGTGACGTCGCCCGATGTCGAGCCCTCGATCAGGGATATAGCTTATTCTGGCGGGCCCTTTCCCTGCCACAGTATATTTGGGTCTCACACACCCAAGGGTCCCGAGTGCCTTTTCCGCAGGAGATGTTGCAGTTGGCCTCAGTTCCTACTGACGAGGTTAGTTTTGTAATGTTAGGCAGGCTCTCAATACTTCCCCTTCTGTTTCGGGAGGTGGGTTGCCGATCGAGGCGGCAGACCTATTCCCGCTAGACTTCTACCTTCTTGCATTTCGTTTTCTTCTCCTGTGCGGCGTAGCTGAGCGAAAGCGTTCTGCCGTGCCCGGGAGTTGGAGATGCACAACTTGCGCCTTTTTCCTGTCACTTGCGCACTGACCAATCTGAGACCTACCTGCAGAAAAGCCGAGACAAATAACATTGATAATTTAAAACGCGCCCTAGTGGCGCACGAGCCTGTGTTAAACCACAGGAATAGTTAGGCCCTATATAGACATCGTGTCCCTGATGCGCTAGTAAAACTTCTACTTCTACTTGCCCGATGTCGAATAACGTAAACGTCGTCCCCGTCTGAAGCGACTCCTAGGCTAAAGTAAGCTTTCTTTTTTCGGCAGATTGACAATTATAATAGCTACATTGGTGTTCCTTTCAATTCTAGGTAAGTAGGCATGCGGTAAACGATTTATAACAGATTTTTTCCTACTCTACTGTATAAAGAAATATCAGGTTGTTTCCCTTCCGAATGTTTTTGGGCTTGGCAGTTCGTTTCTGGAGGCAATGACGATCCGCGATTTTTTATGTCTTATAGAATATGGTATTGAAACTTCACGCTCTGGCCCCCATTGACAGTTAGCTTATTCTAGAAGAAGCACTTTGCAACAACGGGAAGCCCAAAACGCTGCTAAAGGAAATCAAATAAAAAGCTATTAACAGCTGACTTAAACGCCTGCAGGCTAACACGCCCGAAAGCTGATGCCGGCAATGAATTCCAAACCCCAACAGACCAGGGAAAGAAGATTTAACTCTTGAGTTGCTCAATACGTGAGCAATTTGCGTAAAGTTTAGTTTGGTTTGTCTGACATATCATGGGGAGCAAATCTTTGCAATGTCTTTGAATATTTCACTACCTCATACAGACGTAGTCGTCTGAAATAAGCTATACCTGTGCCATTTTAGAAACTGTCTCATGCGTCAGAGATACGACCAGTACTTGAACACGCTCAACAAAGCAACAATGAAATTTTTTGACATTCATGAGTTGCCTACATATTTATCTTTGAGGCTTGCTTATAACCATGGTTTTCATTTTGTTTTCATTATTAATCAACTAGAGTAATCGTATTAATCTGGGCCTTACAGTGGCCATACAGCTTCCGAGGCTCATAAGTAACAAATGCATAACCACAAACGAAAATAACAAAGGTGATCTTTGACACGTAGTAAATGACATAGGAAAATGGAGTCCAAACTCGCCTGTTGTCCTTTGCGAGTTTCAACCAAGAAACACAATTTTTTGTTTCTCATGAGCGCACTAGCTTGCGTTACATTCGCCTTAATATTATTTTTGACTAAAATTTATATCCAATTCCAGAACGTCGATCTAGAGGAAAATTGGTGACCATAAACTAGCAAACTGACAACATGCTTTGACAAAACGCTCTCCAAATGCTATAGTATCACTGTTAAAAAAAAGTCATTCAAAAATACATCAAATACCATTCAGCACATACAGAACACGAAAAAACATCAGGCTTATGGTAGTAGACACAGTAATTGCTGATGGAGAATCTGCGCGAATTACGTTACGTACTCCTGCCGCCTTTTGGCTTCAGGTAGGTATAACCTCAAGTGTTAATATGTGGCATCTCTCGTCCGACGAATGTTTTTTTTTTTCATAGGGAGTGCTGAGAAAATAGGAAATGGTCAAGGAAATGTAATCAGCACCAATAGTCATGTTAAAATATCTTATTTTAAATCACAATCAAACTTTCATGTACCAGTTCTTTAATAATGTTCAGTATCATTTCCTGAGGGGGGGGGGCACTTTCGTTGTATCGAATGCTTCCTTCCCAAAAATAAAAATCTTCTGGAGAAGGCAATTGCCATGAATGCCTCCCTTGTAGCCGCCAGTGACCCTGCATTCCCTATGGAGCTATTGGCACTAATACATAAGTAAGTGACATCCATCATAAAAGTATTTAACTATTTTGGAGTCTATTATGCTGTCTATCATCAATAATCCTGGGGAATTTTTTCTTGAACTTTCTCTTTATTCCACTGTTGGACCGTCCTTGAAGCACCAGTACAGTCTTAAACATCTAAATCACTATATAATGGAATTTTTCAACTAAAAGCCCTACTTATGGATAGTGTGAAGTAATTCTTCTTCACAGTATTTTAGCCTGTTTGTTATAGTTGAGTAACTTACCCTTGACGATTTGTAGCAAGTATACTAAAGATATTTGAAAGGAAAGCGACATAAATATAGCCACTTTGGCAATTCGTATATAACAGCCGCTATTCTGATGCATCAATATTTCACTCTGCTCTCTTGACACAAGACCCAGTGATTTGCAGCCATTGTTATTGTTAGTAACGCGTGTAGCAGTAGGCGAGTTCAATTTCCTGCTGATTGATGATCAAGCAACACGAATCATCTTCAAGTCCCTCCTGTCGCATTCTGGCGGCAAGTGGCAGCAACCTATATCAGCTGGTGACTCTCAGTATGCGAATGATTTTTCACAAAAACATGCAGAACATGGTTTTAGTTACTTTTTTTAGCTACGATGTTGGTTTTATCTTTTATACGAGCAAAACTAATGTAGAGCAAAGAAGAGAAATGGGCTCAGCACAAATAATCTTGAGAAAATATTTCATTTCAGTTTCAGAAAGCTTTATTTGATATGCAAATTGTTAAAGCGTGTTCTTTATCATTTCCCGTGGGGGAGGGGCATTTTGTTATGAATGCCTCCCCCCAAAATTCCCGAGAAGGGAGCAAATGCCATGAATGCCCTCCCCCTGGATCTGCCAGTGCGCTGAGAGCGCATACCTCCACCAAGCAAAGCAACGTTAAGGAAAATATCGCATTGGTTCTGAAACTGTGATTTACTCTTTATCAGAACCAAAATTTAGTCATTTGTGCCTTTTGACATCAGTAAGTTCATGAGTTACATACGTTCTGACAAAAATTATGACAAACATTAGTCAAATACACAAACGGACCAACCGATAATAACAAAAATTTGGTCATTTGTGTCTTTCAACATTTTAACAATTCTTATGAATTTCAGGAAGATTTGTTCATAATTTTTTGACTTATGCTTTTGACAAAGATTTTGACAAACATCATTCGTACACACAAACGATCAAATCGATCATCATCACTATTTGATTATTCATGTCTCTTAACATTTCTAAAAATTCCTACAAATTTCCTAGAGATCCGTTCAAAACTTTTGGAGTTACTCTGCTAACAATCATAAAATCAATCACAGAAACGAATTAGAACGCTTCGTGGAGTAAGACCATCACTCGCGGTGGGAGCAAATTTCATCGCCGTCATTTTTTATGGCCAGCTTATCCTAGTTTTCTTACATGGGTCACATCGAAGACAGCCCACTATACACCTTGTAAAAATCATGAACATAGCTCAACTCCTTCTACCTGTTTCTGGGTGGAAAGCAAATTTCATTGCCGTCATTTTTTAGGGCTAGCTAATCCTATTATGCTCGTTTTTTTACATGGGTGACATCGAGGAAAGCCCATCAGACTTCCTGTAAAAAAAAAAAAAAATCATGAGCCTAGCTCAACTCCTTCTACCTGTTTTTGGGTGGAGAACAAATTTCATCGCTGTCATTTTTTATGGCCGGCTATTCCTAGTTTTTTGGTGTGGATCGCATCGAGGGCAACCCATTAAACTCCCTGCAAAATATCATGAACATAGCTCAACTCGTTAGACCAGTTATTGGGTGGATAGACAAATATATATACAACTAGAACGCCTCAGTGGCGTAAGACCATCATCCACAGTGGGAGCAAATTTCTTCTTTTCTTTATGGGTAGCTAATCCTAGTATTCTGGCTTGTGTCACATCGAGGACAGCCCGCCAGACTCCTTGCCGTGAGAAGAAATAAATTTATGTTGCCCTCTGTGAGATTAAACATTGAAAAGCAAGGATATCCTAATATATTCCAACTTGTAAAGCTAATTAATAATATCCATGATGAATTGTTGTTACCAATGCCCACCCACACTTTAAAGAAGGCCTTTAAGAATAGTTTTTTAACCCATGATGATGTGCTAAAAGTGGATCCAATACCTTTTGCAATTTGTGTACTGATTTATTTGTTACTAGTTTTATGCATTGTTAGCTATTCTTACTGATTATTAGCTATGCAAATTTTTATATGTTCCTCCTGTTGTGATTTTCTCTGACATTTTTGACGAAATTGTATCGAACAATACATTTGTTTTTCTTTTTGTTGTAGCAGCGAATCTTGATGTGGCCGGGCTCTCCACGTTGCCACCTGTCTGGGGTTTCAGCGTGGGTTCGGCGCTCGGCCGCTTCAATGGGTGGGCAGTTGAAACCACAAAACGTACTTCTTAATTCTCTATCTATCTTTCTAGCTTCTCGATCTCAGCAGATGTTTCCTAGATGACTTTGCGGAACTTGAGGTGCCCGAGCACGCCGCGCTGTCACCTGTATGGGGTTCTAGCGCGGGTTCGGTGCTCGGTCACTTTAACGGGTGGGCAGCTGGAACTCCAGTGATGCTACTCTCTCACCTGTTTCTTGTGACCGCTTCAGTGCTGTTAGCATCGTTTTTCACTTCTTATTCTTTGTTGTTTCCACTTGTGATTCCTGCTGGTGAATTGTGTAGGCGTACATACGATACGTCACTTCAGATTATTATTGTTGTCTCAACCCAGCGCTTTTACGTTCCAATTGCTTTTTCTACTTTTCCTCGGGATTCTAAATTGTCTTTTTTATACATTGGAACATTTGTTTCCTCGCCTTAGTCCCTTAATATTTTGTTACCCCCTTTTTGTTAGGTCCAAGAAGCAAATATGCTTATAGCGACCCAATTTGTCACCCATTGTAAGTATTAATTATGACTATATATGTTTTATCTGCTCTGACAAATAAATTTCTATGGAGTTTCTATGGAGTTTCAATAATAATAAAATCATTTATTGTTCTCATAAGGTACTGTGGCCAACAAGATTAGGACACAGCGCCTGAGGTTTTCATGATTAAAACTAACTTACGAGTAATACTAAACACTAGCATCAGAGAGTTATACATAATTATGGTCTGCTGAGAGTCACTGGCACAATGCCTACACATTGTGAATGAGATGATAAGAGAAACGTAGGCTACACAGAGTTAAAGCAGAATAGGTTTCTTGGGAGTTTGAAGTACCGTTTGTAAAATACAGTTGGCCAGAGAAAAGAGAATCTAGAGAAGAAGTATTAGATTTTTCTATTGAGAGCATGAATGGTAGCGTACAGAAAACAGTCGGCTAAGGCTGGGTGTAGCGAACTAGTTAACCTGAGTTAGCACGGTTACAGGTATTTCAAAATAGGGAGAAAAGTGGGATATGAAATTTAGAAGATGTAGGCCAGCTAGCCCTTTTCACGAGAGAAAGAGAAAAGGACATGTGTTCCAGGAAATAAAAATAAAGTCTAAAGACAATGCAGTTAGATTTACAGTGCACAATATGATATGATAAGAGAAGAGAACAAATGTAGAACTGCTCCAACTGCTCCCCCCCCCCCCCATCCTGCTCGAAATAGAGGTTGTAAAAGGTTCGTTATTCTTTCCTCCAGTCATGCATGCATGAAAACCGTCCTGTCTCTTTGAACTAAACTTCATTAGTATGCAGTGATCATTTACTTACAATGAATTTTTGAGACATAAATCGTCACTATTCGAGGGCGCAGGTTCTGGCGAGGTTGTTTTTGCTCGCGTGGGCCACTTATGTTGCAGCTTCCAGTTGCTCGCAAGTGCAGTTACTGAATACCAAAAATGGAATTATCTTGAGCAAAAGATGAGTAACAAGCCCTACAAAGAGTAATACCGAGCTAAGAATATCTCATATTACTATTATTATTATTACTGTAGCAAAGAAACCGCTAATGAAAACTGAGCTATAGACGGATAATATAAGCAAAAAATCTATACTATAATAAGAGAGCTGTCTGTCAGTCCGTCCGTCCGTCTGTCCGAAGCCTTATTTTTCCCCCATCTAATACTGAAGAAAAATATTTCAAAGCACCTAATTTCTTTTGCCACGGGCCTTTGTGAACTTGGTTGCTTATGTGCCCTTGGTGGACAATGTGGACTTGGTGACGTTCGTGGACTTTGTGGACTTGGTGGACTCTGTGGATTTTGTGGACTTCGTGGGCTTGGTGAATGTAGAAGCATTGTATAATTTTTCGATGGGATGGTAAGATGTTTTCAAATACATATTCTTATGACTTATTCAACAAAAGGGTTGCGTTTGGTGCACTAGTAACTATAGTATATTAACCATTAAAACAGTATATATATAATAAATACCGTCGTATGTTTATATATTTGTATCTCTCGTATCACGCTCTTAATGATATACGTACGTGGATAGGTGAAAAGCAAGCGAGGTAGCAGATTTTGTAATTATGTTGCGTTTTTATGGAGATCGATAAGAAAAAATTGGACTAGGTTGCAGACGATAGTGCAAGTGAGATCCTTATCCCTTAACTGAATGTATTTCTTACTCAGCCAATTTTGATATCTAAATATTAAAGATATTTACAGCTTTGGAATCCAATTTTAATTACTTTCTCCATATTTCGAAGACATATTTGCCCTCAGTTCATGATGAACACTGAAGCATTGGCGATGCGACGATTTTTTCACTCGGCAGTATAGACGCAGTATTTGTTTTTCTTTCTTACTTTCTTCCTTTTACGGAGCAGTTTTTGCATTAAAACAAAAATTTCGATGTACGGAAGGTGTACCCTGCGATAGTTTGATTTCAATTAAATTCAGTAATGGTTTGCTGCTTGCTAATATAGGGTCATCGTTTCTGCATGCCACCTTAGGTGGGGAAAAGAATGTGCTGCTTTAACGAATTGAGAGAGGAAGAACTTACCTCTTATGACAATTTGAGTTTGCTGTAATATCGTCTGGTTTAGAAATATATCAAATAGAAAAAATACGTTGAATGAAGGCGGGGTTCCACGAACTCCTCCCTGTCATTTTTGACAGGTCGGGTACTCTAGTAATCATAATGTTGCATGATAGGCATTCTAGCAATAAAGTAACCCGTACAACTATCTTGCCAATTGTATAATTTTCAAGTTGGCCATTCGAGATGCATTCCGACATTGTCTGTCGTTATACTGCAGTATACTAACAGCATTCCTCATCGGCAACGTGATTGACGGAAAGGCAGCCCTTCCAATATGACAGAGAATAGGACTCTGCAGCCGTACTCCGTCCTGACCTAACAATACTGCATAGCCACGCCGCGCGATGACCAGAGGCGCAACAGAGAAAGCTTCCTCGCTTTCTCCGAGGGGTCGGAGGTTTTTCTCTGCCACAGACGCCGCCCGGCCAGCTGGTGGTGGAAGTAGACGCTCCCTTCTTCCCGGTGTCCTCAAGGTCTTCCTTTCTGTTCAAATAAAACGCGAGTTTTGTGCTTTTTGTGGTTGCAAGTAAAACGCAGTTAGCCCGGTGAGTGGTCAGAGTGTTTCGCTGTCAGATCACAGACCCCAAACTGTGCAAGTTCGGGTAATATTTATAATTTAGGGTTTTTTCAAGAGGTTTTTTTCTTGCAGACAGTGTTTCTTTGTGAAAACTTGGCGTTGCTTTAAATGTAACCAACAAATACGGTCACTCTTGTACTTCATCAATAATTGAAGTAGCACGACAAGTAGCAATGGGCTTCTGCTGCATGTAAGAGAGTGTGAGGTATATTTTATCCTTATTGACAAGAAACCCAGCTATATAATATCCCTCGAGGACTTTGGATATCACCTACTAATTTCTCCAGATATCTGGGGGTTGATTTACAAACTGGCCATACAATTATCCCCCCCCCATTTGGGCCCTTGACCACAGATTTCACTCCGTGACTCAGAATGAGACAAAATAATTTTCCTCTGTGACTAGACATCTAGTCACACCATTTCCCTGAGTGACTAATACACTAAATTGTCACTTGGCTACATAGTTTCCCTTGGTGATTGGGCTTCTGGCCACATCAGTTCTCTTGGTGACTGGACAACGGCAATGTTTATATGTTTATATATACATATAGGAGCGTAAACGCCATTTCATAACTTTGCGGCAAAAATGTATTAGAATTTAGGTTATATTATTTAAGCAATTCATTTCTTTGGGAAACCGAGAAGAAAAGTAAGTGCAGTGTTAGTTATATACTGAAATGTGACATTAATATTATTTATTGTTAGTGATTTCAATATATTATTAAATGATAAAATATGAAACAAAAAGGAAATGCATTTAGCTCCCATATATGTACATTCTATGCTGAGGCTGATGCGCTCATCCGTTAGCTAAAAGGACTAAGCTCAAACATAATTGTAATTTGCAAAAAATATGTGAAATTCGATTAATACTAAACGATCATTTCCAAGAAGTGCTACATTTACTCGGTTTGAATTTATATACTGCAGTGTATATATGCATTTACGTGCATGCTCGTTAAAAGTAAATATCAGTTTCATTTTAAATACTGTGAATTGTGTTTCTTTTTTTGCTCAACAGTTTGATATGATATTATGCGCAATTTAGGATGGAAAACTGACTATTCGATTTTCTGTCGCTCATACTTCTCCACAGAATACATTATATGTATACCCACTGAACTTGAAAATGAGTGTGTTGAACTTATATTCTCGAGAAATTACCGGTACGAAATTTTATCTTTGAAGAGATAAAGAGCAAGAATCACATTACTAGTAGACTAGTTGCTTAGTAAAGTGGGGTTAAATAAGAATTACCCACATTAGGGGTAAAAAATGGACACCCTCTTTTGTAGTAAAACATAATAGATCAGTTTTTGCCCCTAATGTGGGTAATTCATGTTTTACCCCAGTTTACTATATATGTATAGAGCTGGACACATTCGTGTGTATATTGGCTAAGTTCCAACGTTCTACTTGTTAGTAAGTTACGAAAATGTCAACAATCAGTATCCTATGAGAAGCATGTGGTATTACTCATTTACTTCATTCCTGTAGAAATGCATTTATGGTATACATCTGTTCACCAAGGCTTGTTTAATGGCAGGTGCACACTTACGCACAATTAAGTTGCCTCTCCACACAATTCCCCATTCGACTACGTTGCCGCGAACAGGGCTTCGGCTTGCCCTGGTCTCTACTACTAAGATGAATATACATAAACTGTATCATTTCTGCAGTTTGTAGGCTTTGGCAAGTGGCATTCGTCAAGCTTTCAGTCCAGTTTATGAGTTAGTTTTGAGTTGCAATTACGCACAGCTTTAACGCGACATTCAAACACCATAAGTTGTCGTCACGGCCCATTAACGTCACTATGGCTTTGTATGCAGTTAGAATCGTTAATATTATCAGGATAATTCCAGGCAACCAAGAAAGATATATATAAAGTTCGGTCATGGAAATTCGGTCATTCAATTAATAGAGAAACGATTGCAGGTACTGGGACTGTGATAACCAGGGAGTAATAATAACGAGAGAACCAGACAGACGTACAAAGAAAAAGAACGCGCGTAAAATGACGTTTTTTCTGACCAAGCAGCCGCAGCGCTCCCTGCTCGTTTTCCTGCATATTATATTCTTCGCATATATATGTTACCTATTAGAAGAAGTCAGGAAGTACAAGTGTTCCGCACTATAAGACAAGATTAGACAGAGCACTCCAATATTGATAATACAATAATTTATACACATAATGTTGAGCGTGTGCTCCAGCTGCTTGGTCCGAAAAACGTCATTTCACACGCGTTCTTTTTCTTCCCTTGTCTGTCTGGTTCTGCCGTTATTATTATTCCCTGGTGGTAACAGCGCTAGCCTGAACACAGATCGGGTTTTGGCCTTGTGGCGCTTGCCGGACGTGTGCACTGGCAGCACGGAGATTTTTGGGTTAAGTTGCTCCGGATTATGTTAGGTTAGGATATGTTATGTTTGGTTAGGCTAGTGTTTGTTAGGATATGTCACGATAAGTTAGATTAGACTTGGCTAGGTTAGGTTAGGTAAAATTAGGCAATAGTGGTAAAATTACAGAAGGTACGGTTATACCAGATGAAGTTGGGTTTGGATAGGAAAAGTTAAGTTTTACTTCGCATTGAATTTTGTGATGGCTGAACTATTTGTAGCAGGTTTTCATTCGTCTAACTAAGTGTTAAAAATTATTTTTTATGAAAGTGGGTTTAATTAAAAAAAGAGTTCCACCCTTCTAATTATTCTAAACAGTTGTTAGCTATACTTACGACTAAATTTATTGCAACTCCTATTTCCATTAAATATTTCCTTCATGCCTTTTCAATGCAAATAACATTTTGAATACCAAACGAATTTTCCTATTTTCTTTGCATATAGTATCAACTTTAGCGAAACTGTCTTTACGAAATGTATTTTTTTTCAACTCTTTATTACTGTACAAAAAGACGAAAATAAATTGTCCAGTTGGTACAACGCACCGAATGACCTTTACGTATAAGATTCACTGTCTGGAACAAAGCTGACAGCTTTCAGCGGACAAATAGATGTGTTGACTTCAGCTAGCGCAAGAGACTATAGAAAGTTTAAAGCCCAGGGAAGTTTTCTCCTGCGCGTTCTCGGAGAAAATGACGCCATGTTTGCATTATGCCGCGCCGTATTGATGTTTGTGCTGAACGTTGACTAAAGCACTTATATGTGAAGAAGCGCACATTTAGGTTAGGCACACAGAGACTGACAGAGTCCGGCAAAGGGAGTGTTTTTTCTGGAGCTCTTCATGAATAGCGCGACATGGGACGTTTCCTTATGTGTAATAGGCAGTGTAGCGACACAGGTCTTTCTTTACTGGAATCAATCCATATGCATAATTCATTCCCTTCAACCGCTTTATTAGCTAACCCATTTGTGCTCAGCATCCTACATGTAGGATGCCAAATGTAGTGTTATTCGTGCACATCTTTGGGCATATTGGGCAAATCTTTGTCAGTCTGAAATACCACCGAAAATATTTGATGAGATATTTCATGATTTCAGATTCTGAGGAATTTAAATGCACTTAAGGAAGTGATATCAAGGGGAATTTTAATTTTGCAGGTAATAGGTTTGATAGGTTTATTACACACAGACACATTTTATGCATTACAAATATTTGGTAAAGTAGCAATACACTATAGAATAATGTATCTGCGTAGCCATTGAAAGTTTAACAAACTTTTTGGGCAACATAAAACAAAACAAAAGCTAATAAAATTGCATGACGTATTCTTTAAAACGTTTTATAATAATAATAATAACAAAATCATTTATTTTTCTCATAAGGTACTGTGGCCAACAAGATTAGGACACAGCGCCTGAGGTTTTCATAATTAAAACTAACTTAAGAATAATACTAAACACTAGCATCAGAGAGTTATACATAATTATGGTCTGC
>LQNS02007215.1:29012992-29036688 GCA_001587735.2 Parhyale hawaiensis | reverse complement strand
TAACAAAAGAAATCGGAAAAAAGCGACAACAGTCGCCAGATTTTGTCTAAGATTTTCATTCGATCTTCGATTACCCAATTTGATTGCTAGCTATACGCCCGAGCAGATGGTGTCTCCAATGTCTCCAAGAAATTATCAGAAACGGGATCTAATAAATACTTAGGAAGTTTATTGAGAAGAGTTGCAATTTGAAATACTGTAGCGCGTTTTCCAACGTCTACACGCACAGTAGGGAGATTGAGAATAGAACGTCTCAGATCGTAATTTTGCTTGGAAATAAGGGGACTGAAATACTTTAGAAATACTACAGGATGATTATAGAACACAAATCGAAAAAAATTAAGTAAGGAATAGTTGTAAACATCCTGAAATTGCAACATTTGTAAAGACGAGTACATTTCACTGCAACTCATTACAGGGACATTGTTTTCGTTACGTCTAACACGTAGTATTCGCCCAAGTATATTATTCAGTATTACTTAAAGTTTGTGAATGTGACAACATGGGCTCCGCCCCAAACGATGATATTCTGGATCAGCACTGAATGAGCCAATGAGTAGTAAACTATTTTTAACGACTCACGATCCATGTAATTGGATATTGCATAAATTATGCCGAGAACCCTGCTAAGTTTGCGCCCAATGTCTTCAATATGGGACTTAAAACACAGCTTATCATCCAGGATCAGTCTAAGATATCTTATTTGGTGCACCCACTCTAGTAGGTTGTTGTTAAAGAAGATAGGTGGCAACTGTTGGTGAGTACAGGGGAAGAAAAACGTTAATTTGGTTTTATTCTCATGCGCAGTTAATCTATTTTGAGTTAACCATTCAGACAACACATTTAAAACAGTTTGCATATCAGTTATAGTAGCTTGAAAATTACTACTATTGGTGTAGAAAACTGCATCATCCGCATACAATACACAATTCATACCGAGAGTAGTAATGTCATTAATAAAAATGTTAAATAACAATGGGACTAAAATGTTTCCTTGGGGGACACCCGAATTAACAAGTAATATATGTGATTTGGCATCGTTACAGAGTACATATTGATCCCTGTTAGACAGGTAACTATAAATCAGTGCATTTACTGCATCCCGAAAACCATAATGATCAAGTTTTTTTTTTAATAAAAGTGCTTTATCTACTGTGTCGAACGCTTTTCTAGCGTCTACGAATAATGAAATACCGTATGTTTTATCGTGGAAGCATTTTAGAAGATCAGTAAGAAGATGAAAAATTGCTAGGGTTGTATTAGATTTACTTCGAAAGCCGAACTGCTGACCACTAATAACGTTATGTGATGAAAGGAAATTTGATAGCATGGAATGAATGGCTTTCTCTAAAATTTTATTGAAGATAGCTAACGTAGATATGGGTCTATAATTAGCCACATCATTCAGACTACCTGACTTGAAGATAGGAATAACACGAGCATGTTTTAATACATTAGGATATTGCCGTTCTCCAAGCACAAATTGAAGATATGACAAAGAGGATCAGCAATACAATGTATAACTTTAAGCAGTAATTAAGGTTGAATCTCATCTCGATGACAGCGCTTATTACTGAAAGATTTCAGAATGTTAAAGATTTCATTGGGACAGGTAGGCCTAAAAATACAATCTGTAGCATAATCGATGTCATCGATGGCAGGGCGCAGTCGAGCTAAGCTAAGCTTACTAGGCTTCAATTGTCTGGAGCTTGAAACAGGATCATTAGGTCCGCCACTCTGAAATGAGTTTCAGATGTTTCCTCTCTAAACCAGGGGCCCCATCCGGGGTACTCGCACAGCTCGGGGAGTGCGAGAGAAGCATTTATAGGAGGTGCGAAACTGCTGATCCTTTTTTCCTTGACATTCCAAAGATGACCAAAATTTGTGGCACACACTTGGGACGATTCAAACTCTTTATCATCATGCGAGTTTTTAATGAATTCTTTAAGGGACACGAGGACGCATCAAACGTTTGCTAGGGATGGCGGGTATAGAAAAAGATAGGAGCCGCTAGTCTAACCAATTGCCCTTGAGACGGCCGATGCTCCTTTCTACTCCGTAAAATGGAGTTTTGACCGTCTAAACTAAACTTAGCTCGCCATCAAACATGACGGGATTGAATTTGCCTCCACCGCGGCGGATTGTCTTCTATATATACGGCATGAGGCTCTCTATTTTTTCCTATGTTATTATTGAAGATCTACTCAGCGATTGGGGCTGTGCCATAGCCTTGTTCATCAAAAATGACTAAGGTAAATATGCCCCCACCGTGGATGATGGTCTTACGCCACGAGGCATTCTAGTTGGTAATATAATTGTGAATAGCCAAATGAAAATCGGATGACGTTTTACTCGCGTTAGTTAAGGCTTTGACATAGATACTACGTCACAAACACTTGCTCGGGATCAACCGGTAAATTCCGAATGTAGCTCTTCGCCCGAATTTATCAACATGAAGTTAATGCAGAATTAATGAATGACCCATTCTGATTTTGGCTTCTAGGCGCCCCTGACGCAAACCGCTTACGCTCGATAAAAAGTGAGAAACGCATAAAAAGCTGAAGTTTCGGACGAGATAAAGCTTTCCGGATAAAATTATCTGAACTCAAGTGAACGAATCGAGCGTACTTTTTAGATTGATGAGCTATACAAATTACTAAAGCTGCTGTAAGGCTTAAGTAGTATTTAGCACTTATCCAAAGGAAAACCAGAGCAACGATACTAAGTTGCATTGCACCGAATTCCCAGTGAGTTTCGTCTCGGATTTTGTGCCGGAAAATCTCGTGTTCATTGTGACCTCAGATGAGCTCTATAGTGATCCTAAGCGGCGAGCCTGCTGCTATGCTGGTAGGAGCATCTCCAACCCAACAAGCCACGGCTGTTCGCTCAGTCAATGCATACAGCACTGAGAAAAAAATATAGAAGCTAAAAGAAAGAAACACGATTACGGAGGGTCTCATCCATGCCTCCTCCCATTCGGGAGCAAGTAGGGGAACCATGGGATTGGTCCCTTACCACCATACGGCGGCCTACTTCGCGGAGCAAAAGAGAAGTATAGAGGCCTACCTGACTCTACAAACTAACCCCTTCAGCAGGAACTGCGGCCAGTTGCTATATCTCGTGCGGAAAAAAGCACCCGGGACTGCGCTTGGGTGAGAAAGGCCCATATAATTTTGATATTACATTATTATTATCGTCAGAGATAGGCGTTCCGAGCAAATGTTCTCAAACCTTTATCCGCGGATTTGTTTGGACCAGCCAAATCCCCGATTTGGGTTTGGAACTTCTGATTCGGACCGACGTAAAAAATAAAGATTCGGACTTTCGGGTTCGGAATGTCTTTTTTCGCGAATCCAAACCTTCGAATCCCGGTAAAAATTCGAAAAAACGAAGACGATCAAACATTGGTATTCAATTTTTTCGCGGCATGCAGATGTAGCTGGTGACGCCTATGTTTCTGTTGCAACTAGAGATGCCTAGAACCATTAGCATTGTGTTTAACTTTATCGCTTCTCTCTACTTCTATTTTAGTATAGGCAGGTTAGTTTGTGTCTCAACTCTCAAATGAACCCTGCTCGTGTGGATATATCGAATGCTGTTATACGGTATGTTGGCTGCGGCGGATCGTAAGTGCTAGGATTAGGACAGAGTATAGCTAATGCGATGTGCCTCTTCAAATATATGAATCTTCGGCATAGCCAGGTATAATGACAGTCAATTAGCAGTATGACCATCGGTGGGTCATCTTAGTATATGAAGTTCTGATACAGATGCTGCAGATCGGTGATGGCTGGAGCTAGCCAAGAGTGAATGTATCTAGGGGACAATTGACCGTGTTCTGAACCTGTAACACAGCTAATTAACTCAAGGCTTTTATGCCCTGCGGCTACATTGTGTACGTGTTCCGGTGGCACAGCTCGAAATGTGCTCGATATGCAAGCCTGTGTGACTGCGTGTAGTAGTGCGAAACAAAGACTAATAATACTGCCTGGACTACCCTTCTTTGAACCTGGAAATATTCTCGTGGTGTTTATTTAACTCGCTGCGCTATCAGTACAAGATAGACTCATGTTGTGACCGCTGCTGGCTGCCAGCCAATTAGGACACTTGTTACGCTACGCGCAGCCACCGCGCATGCTTGTATTAATAATTTGTTTTTATAGTAATAATTAGTATAATGAATAATCTAGATACATTAAAAAATACGTTTTTTAGTTGGAAAGCTTTAAATTTAGATTTGGAGATTCGGAATGAGCAAAATTTCAGTTCGGAAATATTCGGAAGGTATCGGAATTAAGGTTCGCTTTGCTATTTTATAAATTCGGAGGTTCGCGGACAAATGTTCGGAATAAAATGTTCGCACGGAAATTCTGAAAATCGGGTTCGCTATTCGGAGGTTCGGAACCCACAACCGACGACGATTCGTGTTCGGATTCGGAACCTCAAAAAAGGTTCGCGCGCCCACCTCTGACTGTTATTAGGAAAGGGCCCTTCAGAATATTCCCCACAGACAAGTATGATTCAACGTGACGAGTATAGCGCTTCATATGACCTCGCCACAAAATCTTGCTTTTATTCATTCTTGAGGCATTCTTTAGCTGGAGCTAGAAAGTGGTAATGGGAACTACTACAAGCTTGAACACTTGTCCCAATTTTTTTTTCGTTCTCGCCGGTTTTACGTAGAAAACGTGGAACTTTCTAAAACGCGGCACATGACTGAGAGCGTCACGTGTGGGGGGGGGGGGGGAGGGGGAGCTNGGGGGGGGGGGGGGGGGGGGGGGGGGGGGGGGGGGGGGGGGGGTGAGATCCGAAACGTGCGCCTGCTGATCACGGCGGTTGCTGGTGCGCGACCACATCGCTCCAATTTCCGGAAACTATTCCGATACCATTAGGTATTCGGTGTTAGAGTGATAGAAAGTCCCTACGTTGTGATTTTCGGTGAACTATTTCGATACCATGAGATGCTTAGTATCACCAGAATGATGAAGAATCCATATGTTGTGCGCGTTTGGTGGATTTGCGCGATCGATCGATCGCGCAAATCCACCAAACGCGCGCAACACATATACCGCAATTTCCAGGAAACTATTCCTATACGATTAGATATTTTGTTCTTAGAATAATCGAACGTCCCGGCCCTGGATGATCCGGTACGATTATGTTTTCGGTATTAGAATAACAGCAAGTTTACAAGTTCATGATATTTTGCAGATGTCTCCAGAGTGCCGAGCTGTGCCTATCAGTTTTTCCGATCATGTAATTTAGATAGTTTAGAGGAAGCAAGACTGTGTAGAATAATTCTAAACTCGATCCATGGTATGCAACTTTGTTATCTAAGCTCTTCTTACAGTATAAAATAAATATCAGCATTTACATCAAAGCTCATGGTCAGTATAGTCATAAACTCGAGCACTCTGAAAGCGCATACCTCCTCTAAACAAGGTAATGTCAATGAAAAATGCAAATTGTTCCTAAAACTTGAATTCCTCTTCATCGTCACAAAACCTTGATCATTTGAGCCTCATAACAGGAATGACAGCTTTTGTAGTTTTCTTGAAGATCCGTCAGCAAATTTATGAGTGTTCTAACAAACATTTTGACAAGCACTAGTCAAACACAGAAACAGACTAGAGCTCTCTGAGAGTGCATACCTCCGCCAAGCAAGGAAACAGTAGTAAAAAATTTAAATTAGCTCTGAGACCATGATTTTCATTGTATCAACTCCAAAATTTAATCATTTGTGCCTTTTGATAGTAATAACAGTGGTGCGCAATTTTCTTGTACATCCGCTCATAAATTTTTGAGTTATACCGCTAAAAAACGTTATGACAAACATGAATCAAACATACAAACGATCAAACCGATCCGCACCAAAATCTAATCATTTATGTATTTTAACATTACTAACAACTCCTATAAATTTCATAAAGATCCATTCGTTCTTTTTTTTATTTATTGTGCTACCATGCATAAAATTAAAAATAGTGACAAACGAACGAACCAACGGATCATTATAAAAATTTAGTGATTTACTCTTCGTTATATACCTTACAACTCATGGGAATTTCATAAAAATCCGTTCATAAGTTTTTGAGTTATGGCATTGAGAAAAATTAGGCTGACTAACAAACAAACGAACGGATGGACAAATTTTCACCAAAAGTTAATCATCTGTTCCTCCTAATATGCCTAACAATCCCTGCAAATTTCGTCCAAATCGGTTCATGACTTTTTTGAGTTATCTTGTGACAGACAAACAAACACGACGAAAGCATAACCTCCTTGGCGGAGGTAATAAACCGATCTTCAAATTTTGGCCATTTGTGTCTTCTAGCATTTCTTACAGTTCCTGCAAATTTCATAATGAACCATTCATAACTTTTTAGGTTATGTTCAAATGAACATTTTGAAAAGCATAAAGACAAACAATCAAACGGACAAGCAGATCAACACAAAAAATTTGGTTATTTGCTCCTAATAACAACTGCAACAATTTTTGAGTGCCCACGCTGTCAAAAATGACAGGCAAAGAATTCGTGATGACCCGTCTTCATTTAATACTTCCCTAACATCTTTCTCGAGAAAAGACTACAAAGGCCAACTAAAATATTATTTTTCATAAGAGATGAGTTCTTTCTCTGTCAATACATCTATTTATAGCAGCACAGTCGTCCCCCACCTTAAAAGAGGTGCAGGCAAACTTTTACATCAGCAAGTAGCAAAGCATTACTGAATTCAATTAATTCCCAGTCGCGTATCCTAGATATGACCCCTAAGCCATCAATACATCAAAGTTTTTCTCTTGAAGCGAAGATTCTCAGTCAAAGGAAGACAGCAAGCTGAAAGAACTGTGTCTGCTGATTGGCAAAAAAAAAAAAAATCATCGCTTCAGCTGTGCTTTGTCAATCAGCTACTGAAATTTTCAAAAGTGAACTGAGAACCATCATATGTTTAGAAGCATGGAAAAAGAGCTAGATGTCAAATTCCATAACAGCACTAAGAGAAGCTGAAAATATCTTCATTAGTTCGATGTCAAGAGCTGTTTCAAACGAGAAATGCATTCAGACAATAAAGGGATAAGGATTCCACTCCTGCCAGCTTCAGCAACCTGGTCATCGATCTCCATGGAAACGCTGCTTAATTACAAAATCTACAACCTGGCCAATTTTTCGCCTTTTTTTGTCCACAGTGTGACACGAAACATACACTATATATAAATAAATATATAAATTATTGTCTTGAGAAGGCATTACATAAAATATAGAAGAATCCGAAGAGCACACAAGTAGAAATTTAGTAACCCACGATGCACGTCCTTCTGTTTCTCAGCACATTAGGTGGGTAGTTCAGAGTTGTTAAAAGTTAATTCGTTACGATTTTGAGAAAATTTTGGCAGGTTGCCATAGGAAGGTGTAACTATGATACAGAGTTTATAGAAGATATAAATTTCATTTTTAATCTAGCAAACGTTTCTTGAATTTTGAAGTACTGACTGTTCGCTGAGTCGACACCAATTACACCTTCCTATGGTAACATGCAGCAATTTTCTAAAAATCGTAACGAATTAAATTTGCTAACTTTAAACTTCCCTCTTGATGAACTGAGAAACAGTGAAACGCGCATCGTGGGTAAGCCAATTTGTACTTGTGCTTAACTTCGGATTCTTTAATAAATATGTAAACACACAACGGTCATTCTTAGTATCAGATAGCTGGTTAATTTACAAGCGTAAGACTAAATATACTGTAGGTGTATCAAAGATGCCTTTTTTTAAATACCACTGGCTGCAATGAAGTATAGTCATTTGAGTACGACTATATTATAATTAAAGCCCGGACATTAAGCAACAACGGTTTAAGCGCTTTAAGCAGTAAAAATAAGCAAGTATAGCATAAAAAAAAGTTTATTTTGACGAATTCAAGCATTGTACTTTAGGCGGGAAAAAATACAAAGCAAAATAAGCACCAACATTTCCCTATTATAAGCACTTAAAACTAAAGAGGATATCATTTCACACATTTTTGGAGCTACGTCATCACAAAAAACAACTCTAAGCGGACATTATTCGGGGCATAATCCTTCGGTGTTCCGCTCTAGGTAACAAAAAGTAACACCCATCATCGAATTAGCTTTTTTTCCCACTGTAAGCCTACAAATTTGCCTCAATTAGTACTTGAAAGTTTCGTTAATGGAATAGAAAAACCTTTAAAATTACTTTTAAGATAAGCAGCCGTTGCGAAAGTCAGTTAGAAATTGTGAGTAAATTCCAGTCCTTGAACAAACTCAGTCGACACAGGCTAGCTTGAAAAAAGTTCATAAGTTTGTTGGGAAAATGGGGCTCTTCATGTGAAAAGCTACAGAAGCCACACCATCTTGCTTTTACTTTTTTGCTGTGTTGTACCACAGAGCAACGTAAAGTGCGTGGAGTGTCCATAGGCGTTTTTTTGTGACCACTTTGCGGATCATTCCGCATGATCCGTGCGTTTTTGTGACCAGTTTTTAACGTGATTCTGATAACATTCAACCGTGATCATTGGTAAAAATTGATCCAACCATGATTTCACTAGCGGGCTGATTACGCATGATCAAAGAGTAATAACATCCGACAAGCAGAAATTCAAAATTTGAAATGCAAAGTTCGTGATAGTTTCTTACATTTAAGGATAAATCGGTTAATATTTTTATTGTTGTTTGTATTACTGAATTGCAGAATAGTAGTTTCATTATAGCGTGGGCACACTATCGCAAAAATTACTCATTCACGAAATTTTCCCTTCGGTCGTCTCGTCGCCGTGATTACTTCTCATGGTGCTTGAATGTCAGGCTAAAACTGTGCGTCATTGCTGCTTTAAACTAACACAAAAGTAGGAGGTATTCTAAAAGCTCCACCATTGCTGCTTGTTATAACGTATAAACTGCAAAGAACGACTCATACCTTATATACTCTTTTTCATATTCTTTTCAGTCCGAGCCGAAGCCTGTAGGGCACTGCAGCGCATTCGAATACTAAAGTACGTTGCAATGAAACTTTGGGGCACGGGTGCCCACGCTCTTAGATTCTACCTGTGCATTTTCAAAATGCATTAAAGACTTCTAGTTCACCTATCCACTGACTTCAAATAAATGAAAATTTCTCAAAATTCACTCCTCACCGTCTTTTCTGTAAATACAATTGCAATCCAAATTTTGAAAATAGACATGGCGTCTCTGGTTTGTTTACAAAATCATTGACCGTTCTTGTGTTTTTCAGTGATCACGATGACCATGATCACGGTGATTCTGATCACGAATGTGGCCACAAAAAGACGCCTTATGTACTCACTATTCTCGCATGTTGTTGGCTTGTTGCGCACAATAAATGGGTAGGTACACGATAACTCCCTAAATTAAAAAAGATCTCCGAACAATTTAAACACAGGCTAAAAGCCGGAACAACTCAAGCGCTAGCAAAAATATTTAAGCTCTAACAAAAATTTTTCAGCGCTAGCAAAAATTTGGGTGGTGCTTACATGCATTTTAAGCGCTACAAAATCTCACCATTTTTTAAGCAGATTGAGCAAAATAAGCTTTAAGCATTTATTTCAAGCATGTCTGGGCTCCAGCTATACTAAACCTATACTTCGTCGGTTGCTTACAGTGTTGGATTGTATATGTATCTCCGTCCCAATATGAAGGGCTGCTGGAGGGCAAGGAAACCCTTGCCTTAATAATGTTTTTATCATGAATATCAGAATTAATGATGGCAAAAATACCACTAAGTGTTATCATAGATACTAGATTGTATTTCCTATTGCAAGTAGTTTTCTCCCTGCCTTCATGGGTCGTAAATTGAGTTGGAGATAGACGCACGGATCAGTAAAGAACAATTCCTCCCTCCCCCGCGCTCCCTTCCCTTCCAAATAATAATAATAATACGAAGGAGAGCCTATAGGAAACGGGGTTTCGTCGAAGTAATAATTTATTTGCATTGTCAGCACGAGCGAGTAGGGCGCAAAAGATACTTGTAGCTTGGCACAATATTTCAGATAAAAATTTTATATGAGCAAAAAATTACACATTGTAACCCAGTATATGTAAGTTGAAGTTTAATCGTTTAAAATGCATCTTTCTATAAGTATCATTAATAACTTTGTTTTTTCAGGTGCAACTACGATTGGAGGATCCTTCTTCCAGGCCTCTGCAACACAAGAAGGGGTCAAAACAACAATTCTTTGGCGCCAAACATCAACCCTTTCGTTTAAACAGAGGGGCCTTCCTGAAAAACGAGGAGATATACAGTATTACTTTTCTGCTGAAGAGAGGGCTGTCATGCATTGAATTTTTTATTAACTGTTTCGAAACAGTAGTATTTCTGACCGGCAAAAAGTACTGAGATGCAATAGATGTAAGCTTTTGCCAAACGGGAACAAAAAAAAAAAAAACATTGAAACGTCTTGGATAAGTTAAGAAAGAACTGTTGGGTGCAATGACAAGCTCGAAGTTTTTCATTGTTCTTTTTACACTGGCTTCAAGAATGGCAGATGCCGCTCCGGCTGAAGACGAATCATCGCCAATGTTGCAGATGTTGGACGAACTTCAAGAACTGATGACTGGAGAATCAAAATACAACAGAGAATTCTACCGGGAGTTGCGTTTCTGTATGAATGAGTTGGATCCGATGTTGAAGTTCTCCCAGGACAAAGCGTGGAAAGGAATCATCGAATATTCCACGAAAGGAGGCGGTAAAGATGATCCGTGGGGAGCGGCTGTCCTCAATTTTATGGAATACAACGTAAGAAAGTCAAGATCACTCAATTTAACAGTTTATGAGCCATGTAACTACGCATCCAACATGGCATTTCTTCATCCAGCTACTGAAATCTGCCGGAAGATGGCAATGGGAACTCCCTTCCAGTTACCTGATGAGTATGTCAAGGCTATTGGAAAAACCTTCACAAGCTTGGCGATGGGGTCCTCCTTCATGCATATGAGCCGCACCGTGTTAGGTGGGCAACAAGATACAAGAAACATTAGAGTTTTGGCGTATCTTATCCACCAAGCGAGTATAGCAAACCTTCCTGCATCCTCCGTGGTGCGAGACTTGAGTTATACTCCTAGACCTCTCACCGCTCTGCAGATTTCCGAAGAATTTCAGAATATGTACCGAAATCTGCCAGTCGAACAATGGCTGGAGCACACCGACAAATTCGACCTACCAAACTATTATATCTCATTTGCTGGTATCATTGTGAATATTATGTGCGTGGCGTTTCCAGTAGATATGGTAGAATGGTTCTTCCCCGCCGTAATGAGTGCCTTCCACTTGAATGAGGAACACCAGGACTTCGTGATGAACCATTACTTGCCAGAAATTCGGAACTTAACCGCTCACCTGAATTTGAGGACAATCGACCAGGTCAGGTTTGCTGGAGATGGACTTACGACAATTTTCAAGTTCATCTACGCGTTCATATGGCAGGAAGAATTCTTCACCATTGATCCCATTCTACTGTCGGAGCATGTCAATGCTTGGGGATGGGAACAACTTCCTATAGTTAACAAGTTCCTGAGTCAGTTTAACACGTTTGAATATTTTGATTTAAAGTTCCAGACCGGTGAAGATATCTACCCTGGAGACTTCTGGTGCAATCCTGTCATACCTCACGCTAAGTGGCATCTGGAGGCCGCCATTGGACTTTTGGACCTCACCTATGTTGCTGACCACATGTATAAATTACTCTCGTGAGAGGTACCTCTCCTTTTTACATGTTTATGTTAGTCACTACCCAGCAAAAATCCATGGCAGATAGTAGCCCTTCGGACATTTTATATGAACATTGACAAACTGTAGTGAGAAACCAAAATTTGGTACGACGATTTAGGATCATAAAAATGACCTAACAGTGTTACTCGCGCGGGCTAGGCAAAGTTTATTCGTGCACTAAAGGGAATGGACAATTGTAAGAGGATAAATTGTTACATTACTTTTTTCTCACTTACTTATCAATTTCTTAAATATAACTTACAGAGTTAGTTTAATCATTTAATTTAACTGAATAAGTTACGTTCAGTACTTTGAAACTGCTTCTCTTATGGGAATTAAGCTATTCGAAACGCTGTAGTCATGATAGATCTTGGGACATTGTCATGGGTTCACCTTACTTTGGAAAAAGTGCTATAGCCCGCTCACCGTGCCCCGACAGACGGTGCCTCCCTAGGCGTGCTCACACAGCACATTTTTTCCGTTGGTTTCGGTGCAGCACTGTTGTCAGTGTAATACTTGGGAGCTCGCTGCACACGAGAGCCGAAATATGGGAACGTTAAACTTTCTTGCAAAAAATGTTCTGTGACCGTGACAAAGCTCATCGTTATTGAACATCGTTTCAATACTTCCACCGTTGCAAATTAAAATTTACTCGAAAGTTGAAGAGATACACGAAAGTATGAAATTAGCATCCACTGCAGTGCAGGCTCGCATTTTGAGGAATTCTTTTGAGCGATCTGTTCAATAAGCCGAAGACGTTCCCGCAGCAATGTAGTCGGAAGAGCAGAGCAAAATATACTCGTGCTTCGACTCTCGTGTGCTATGGGCTTAACAGGTCGCACCAAAATTTAGTTTCCTTTATGAACAACATTGTTTGAAATTTCGAAACTGGGTCGTAGAATTAATAAACGCAACGGAAGACAGCAGCTTATGCAGAAAATTTATTCATACCCACCGTGCTGCTCCCTTCAGCGGCTCTTGTGTTTTTATCCATTAATTTTTAATATGTACTTCGAAAGTATTGTCAAGTTATAGCAAGTATTTTTCTAATTTTAACAAATCCACTGACGTATTGATATGTTAACAGTCACTTTCAAGTGCTTAAATTACGGGTTATCTACACTTTTGAAATATATTGTAATGTTGCGTTATTTATTCTAGTACTTAGTTATTATTTATTGTACACGTTCTCATAGTATAGGTTTGTAGTGAATGCTGTTTATTGTTCGGTAATACGAAAAATTTGTGTCTAAACAAAACAAAGACCTTTTAGGTGCACGGTACTCACTGAGTCTGCAGTGGCATGACTTATATCTATTCATCCATCACGTGGGGCTGAAAGATGCACGGATGCGCAAGAATCAACATTATGAATACTTTTTAACAGCGAAAGCATGAGTAAAATGGCTTAGAAAACGTACCAAATAATGGGACCACCAGTATATGCATGTGCAAGTAATTTAAGATAATATTCTCATGAAGCTCTTTTGTAAACCTTTTCCCTGCGATAGCTTGTGCTCCTCTTGGTGGCACAATTTCTATTAATTGGATCTACGGATATTTGACGTGCGGTAATTTGACAATGTCAATAGGATATTTTGCTGGTAACAATCCTCGATTCATCACAATGCAGTGATTGCAATGGTAATTTTTAGCATCTGATAGAACCCATCATTTTCATCAAGAACTTTATTATTTTTTAGCGCCAGCGGTATTTATCTCTAATAATAATAATAAAATAATAAAATTTATTAACTATTAATGGATGCATTACAATATACTCTTTGAAAAGTTACATTATAATACACTAAATGATATAGCTTATCAATTCATGTTTCAAAGTCGTCAAATACCTTACATGGATCGCGTAATTCGTAAGTATGGAAGTTAAGTACCCAAGTACAGCATAGAGAGTATAATCATACCCTGACAACAAATCTACATTAATATTAGGATGGAAAAATGAAAAACAGTTACTATCCTCTCCTTCGCAGCACCGAGTGCGCTTCAAATTAATCAAGTTTCCGAATAATCTTTCCATTGAGAGGAAATAAAGAAACACCAAAGTGGTCACAATCATTGTTAAAAAAAAAGACATTGAGGATTATTAAAAGTCGTTCATGGATCAGCTTTTTCTAGAACTTTTCCCTTATATGTCATTCCTATATTAGAACAAATTCCAGGTCATATTTGAGTCGCTTCCATGATACAATATATGTAATTCATATCCCCGTCAAATTTTTACGAGTGTTGAAGCTACCGTTGATGGGATTTGGCATGGTAACGTGTAATTTTATTAAATTTTTTCACTGATTTGTTTATTTTCCTAATGTGAATCCAAGGCTTGGGCTACGGTAGCCTCTGTACTTGTTACAGTTACTTTCTTTTTCTTGAATTATGTATTTGTGAAGCAATAACAAGTATCCAAGAGACACATGGGGTTAGCAGCGCACTTGGTCCAGATGCATGTCATAGAACTAAATAGTTCAATTTGATTTATTTACATTCGATAAAATTTAATTGTGCTGCGATTGTAGACTTACCCTACTTCCAATCGTACTATATAGAGTCCCAATACAATTATATATATTAGTACCAATATATCGCTAGCGACACATATACGTTATATTGATGTTTTTGAAATGTTGCGTTTGTTATAGCCATTGCCAGTGAAGATTTTGATTTTATCGTTGCGTTGTACAGCTGTATTACCGCCTGTTTCTAAGCTAAGTTTATCTATTTTTTAAAATTATGTCAAGGCTGATACTTATTTTATTTTACCCTGCACCCCTACTAGCCTGTGGCGCATTGACGTTCCCAGCGTCATCGAATTGGTACTGTGAAACGGGATAAAAATAAGCTGTATAGGTTTGACCTGTCTGGAAATTCAGACAGATGCTTCGCCCCGTTTCAGCGAGTTTCAGACATTGACCGAACAACACTAACTTTGACACACGTCAGTCTTGCTGTTAGGGTGATGCATGTGGAGGAAAAACTGCTAATGAACACTGTGCAGCTGCTTTCAATACTAAAGGACAAGATATGTAAAGCTTACAGCTTTTGATTTATGAAGAGTGCAAACAAGAAATTTTAACAACCATTGGTAATAACTTACCAAATTTTCAAGAAGAATTGAGGGATAAGGAAACAGTTTTAGTCAAACGAAATACATTCTAATTTTTGAAATGTTCAAAATTATGGGGTAAAAAGAGAGAAAAAAATCCTCTAAGCAGTGCGGTATGCCCAAGTTTCTCTAAGTTCTTGTGAAGAGAACGTATTTACGTTTGTAAAAAAACTGCAATTGCAGCACCATGACAACGTGAAAAGGTTGATAATCCTCCAGGAAAAAACGTTATCTAATTGAACAAGGAAAATAATACCATTAGAGAGATTTTTGAGATTGTCAAGGTACCTAAGAGCGTTGTTAAAAGGATAGTTAAGTGCTATAATGGTACAATGATACGGGAAGTATCGTGAATCCAAGAAAAGCCGGCAGGCCCGTTACACAACGAAAAGAGAGGATCGCCTCATACATACATGCGCATGGCACTGAAGGACCGCGGTTAAATGACTGCAAAAGGGATAAGAAGAGTAATGAATGATTCTTCATGTATAAATGTGTCCAGACAAAATGTTTCAAGACTGCTGCAAGTAGTTGGCTTATTTACACCTAGCCCTCAGAAGAACCCTCCTATTAGAGTTAGGAATAAGAAAAAAAGGTAAAAGTTTACCTAAATGCGTGTGATATGGATACATGAAATATCGTTTTCAGTTTTCCCAGGGACGAAATCAATTTTATTCCCTCTGGATGTGACAGGGAAAAACTATATATTAGGAGCCGTGACGGTAAAAATAAAATGCAAAATGCACTAAAAACACTGTGGAGCAAGATGGTGGAAACGTGATGATCTCAAGCCAAGGTACAACTCTTATACATATGCTCATATTATATAAGGAACATTCGTATAGAATATGTTGCATCGATTATGAAAAATTTCAGAATTACCGAAAAGCCCATTTTGGTGAGAGATAACGCACCGTGTCGCAAAGAGAAGATAATAATAACTTACCTGAACTTAATGAACTCGATTGTGAGATGGTGGATTGGCTTGCGCATAGTCACGACATTAATCCTATAGAAAATCTTTGCAAAACCTTAAGAGCAAGACTTTTGATAATAAATTTTGATAACACTGAAGACTTGTGGGGGAATATGCTGATGAAATGGGTAAAATAACTGTAGAGAATCTTATCCGTTCTAGCAGTCAAAGATGCTCAGCAGTAATCGAGGACAAGGGTGTATTAACAATACATAGAATTAAATAATGTGCGTTCATACTCATTAAACTTTAAATGTTCAAGATTCTCCTTTTCTCCCTTCGATTAAACAATTTCAAAATTAGAATTAATTTTACATAGGGCTATAACTTTTTCTTATTTCCTTCAATTAATTCTTCTACAAATTTTAGTAAGTTATTACTAATGATAAGGGATATTTATTTCATGTTAAATAGTCATGTTCGTACTGTTGAAAAATAAGTACACATCTGAATTGTCTCTGTTAACACTGCTGGGAAAGTACGACATTCTGTGCAAACCTTGTAACCGTGACTATTCCCTCTAGCACAGCAAGAAATAGCGAAACTAACGAAAGTGTGTGTATGAGGTTTCTGTCTGCGAAATGTGCCTCGTGCGGTATCTCGTTTTGCTGATACATATATCGACTGCATATTACACTTTGTTCGTTTGCATTTTACTTTTTAATTATACTAGATAGGACTGAATCTTTTGTAAATTGTAACATCGTGTTTGCTGAATTAAACTTGAGCTCAATACCAACAGAAATTTCGTGTTATATGACCAAACATAAGTATAATTATAGATCACTTTTAGAGTGCATAACTCCGGCCAGCAAAGCAATGGTAACGAAAAATTCAAATTGGTTTTGAAGCCATAATTTTTGTATTTGCATCAAAGTCTAATCAATTGTGCCTCATAATAGTACAAACAACTCCAGTAATTTTCTTGGATACTGGTTCATAAATTTTTGAGCTAAGCTGCAAACATTTCGACAAACATCAGTCGAGCATACAAATAGACCTCCCGTTTATCACCAAAATTGAATCATTTATGTCTTTTACGATTCCTAAACACTCCTGTAAATTTCACAAAGATCGATTCGTAATTCATAACTTTTTGAGTTATTGTGCTAACAAGCATAAAAAAACAGCAACAAAAGAAACGAGCCAACAGATCATCTCAATAATTTGGTGATTTACTCTTTATAATATACCTAACAACTCGTGTAAGTTTAATGAAAATCCGTCAATAACTTTTTGAGCTAGGGCATAAGGAAAAATGTGGCAGACAAACAAACAAACGGACGGATGGATCTTCAGTTAAAGTTAATAATCTGTTCGTCCTAACATGCATAACAATCCCTATAAATTTTATCAAAATCCGTACATATTTTTTTCATTTATCTTGGTGACAGACAGACCGATAGACTAAGAGACAGACAGACAAACCCGACGAAAACATTACCTCCTTGGCGGAGGTAATGATGACTCTGAGAGCGCATACGGTACCTCCGAGAAGCAAAGCAGCGCGAACGAAAAATGTAATATGATTCTGAAACAAATGACTTCCTCTTTATCAGCACAAAAATCTATCATTTATGCCTTTGGACAGTAATTGCACCGCCTGTAATTTTCATGAAGATCGGTCGGAAACTTTTTGAGTTATGTTCTGACAAGCCTTTTGACTAATATTAATCAAACTCACAGACGGATCAACCAATCACCACCAAAATTGGGTTATATGTGCCTTATATCATTATCTAACAATTTTTACAAATTAAATAAAGATCCGTTCATAACCTTTAGAGTTATTGTGCTGTCAAGCATAATTTCAAACATAGAGACAGACAAACGAACAGAAAGATCATGACAAAAGTTTGATCATATATTCTTTGTAAATTACTTGAAAAATCATGTAAATTTTGTAAAAATCCATTGATCAATTTTTGAGTTATATTGCTGACAAACATGAAGTCAAACACAGAGGGAAAAAAGGACTTAAGGATCATTATAAAAATGTGGCCATTTACTCTTCGTGATATACCCAATAACGTAAATTTAATAAAAATCCGCTCATAACTTTTTGAGTTATGATGCTAAGAAGAAAGGCAGACAAGCAAACACACAAACGGTTGAACTTATCTCGATCAAAAGTAAATCATCTGTTGCTCTTAATATGCCAAACATTCCCTGTAAATTTCATAAAAATCTGCACATGACTTTTTGAATTATTTTGGGGACAGACAAACAAACTTGACAAAACATAGCCTTCTAGGCGAAGGTAATTTTAAGTGTTGCCAATGAGCAATATAATTAATTATTTAGATAAATCTGTATAAATCAACATTGTTAATTCTACGCGCAACCAGTGATTAATGCACAGTAAAGTAAAGTTACCATATATTTTTTTCAGTAAGCCGACTAAGTCTGTTTTATGTGCAAGCTTGCACACCGCCTTTTTCAAAGATATTGCGCTACGGAAAATTCGCCCTCGCCAACCTTTGTTTTCAACACAAGGAAGAGTCTTGTTTGAGATCTCTTTAGTGATAGCAAATTATTTACTCAGGCATTACCTATCGAAGGCTTAGGACTCACTAGCTAGCAACGGGCATGATTTTGGGTGAGCAGACAAGTGCAGTGGAGTCTATGTAAACACCAGTGTTTTTTTTTTGAGATTTTTCATTTGTTCATTCCCATTGAGCTTTAGGGCCAATACCTCACTATGAGTTTTCTACCGAAGAAACTCGTAAACTGTATAGAGATTTTCCCTGTTAGTTTAGGCAGCAAATTCAGAGCGTCGGTTCTGGGCTACTAAAAAGATTTGGGACACTCACATCTTTCCAAGTAAGAAATGGAACATAAAATCAGCAGGCAGCAACGTCTCCTCTCACTGAGACAGCCTAAGTTCAAATTCGATGTCTTCAGTTCTAACGATTGGTACATTGGTTATAGTTTATAGTATACGTACGTACTGACTGAAAAATGGCTAAGATTCTTTCCTTCTATTTGCCATTGTGACTCAGCGTTTTGGAGAATCAGTTTGCGGGTGATTTTTCGTACTCAGATTTATTTTTTTGAGTATCCAGCGCACAATTCCACGTGCTGCGCAAATGCGCACTAGATAACGAGTCTTTGTACCAGACAGACAAGCAACGTAGCCTCCCAACTCTTGCATACACATTTTTATCGTCCAGCCAGCTGTTGATCCTGCTGCACTAGGGTACACATGCTATCGAGCAGCTACATGCGCAATGAGAGCGAAACAGTTTCAGGAAAAAAAAAACTCATAACTTTCCACGTATTTCTGTATTTTCCAACAAGCTCTTGTCTCTGCTGCACAAATGTTTGCAAGATATCAAACACATAAATTAGATAGGCTGACGTTTCAGTTACAGATTTTTTTTTTTTTAAAAAACCTCGCAGCCTTTTTTTCATGGGTCCAGCCACCAATTATTCTTTGTGCTGCGCATTTGTTTTCCAGATGTGGAACACCTGCAGTTATAAGATGACGGAGCACTTGCGTGGCCAAGGATGACTCACTTCATGAAGTTGGATTTCATGTGAAAATTTTATAGGTATGAACCAGGGGCCGACTGTGAATTCCTTGATGGTAGCTTCACAGTGGCAAAATTTTTCCGCTAGGGTAAACTATCGCCACAATGGCATGAAGAAAGGTAGTTGAAACGGTAACCGGAAAAAAGCCCGGTCGAATAAAAAACCTGGTAGGAAAAAAGCTCTGACGGAAAAAATCCAGCCGAAAAAAAAACCGCGAAAAAAGCCGCGGTGAAAAAAAAGCCACCAGGAATAAAAGCCCCGCTGGAAAAAAGCCCCGGTGGAAAAAAGCCACCCGAAAAAAAAAACCGCGCTAGGAAAAAAGCCCCTCTTTCTCTTGAAGCTCTTTTTGAGAGCTCTATTCATTTATTTGAATACAGCATATCTAAGTAAACTAAAAAATATTGCGCTAAGCTTAATTTGACCCATTATTTGCATGTGCGACCGTGGGTCGCCAGAACCCCTGAAATAGGTAATGGGAGGTAAGTTAAATTTGGCTAGGTGGATTTCGGTTAGGTGACCTTAGGTAAGGTGAAATTGGGCTAGGTAAGGCTAGGTTTGGTGAGTACAGTTTAGGTGAGATCAGGTAAGGTAATATCAGCTTAAATGAGGCCTGGTTAGGTGACATTAGCTTAGGTTATGTGAGGCTAGTTAGGGTTAGTGAGGACTGCGATGTTGGGTTATAGGCTATAACTATGAATAAGAGCCTAATTTTTACATTTTGAACTTGATCTCAGTCCAAAAATCGGGTATCTCGGGATACCCCCATTTAAGAAGCTAACAGCGAAACGGGAGAACTCACTGGAAACTAGCACCAAAAAGTGACTTCTTTAATCACGTCAACATCGACGAACGCGCCGACTGAGCAGCCTATAAGTAAATATTTTAATCAATTTCGCCTGAAAAATAGTCACCTAGTGTAAATTTCATCCCCTGAACAAATACAGAAAAGAAAATAATGCATACTGATTGAACAATAAACAATTATATTTATCAATAAAACATGCAGTGAAGGCTGGTGAAAACTTTCACAGCATTAGAAGCAAAATCTAGTCCGGTATGGCCCCCTTATTAATCTTCTTTGAAGTGAATTCCCATGTCCTCTTCGTATTTAGATACAGTGCTTTTCACAAAACATATCGCCGTATTTGTTGGATTTCATTCATTGAATCTCTCCCTCCTGACTGCCCAACTAATTGAGTTGCACCCATGCACAAAACACAGCAAGATTGTCGGCAAGTAAAGAAAGTTCGAGCAGTAAATATACTGTATATTTGTGTTAAAAAGGTTTTTCAGTTGGTCAAAATTATAAGACCACAAACAAAAATCGTAGGTAACCTTTCGACAGGGACGTTAAGTGAGCAAAGCTCAAACTTAGAAACCATTACTGCTTCCAGTCTTGTTAAGTAGAGCACTCTGAGAGCGCATACCTCCGCAATGCGAGGCAACGGTGGCAAAAAATTCAAATTGGCTCTGAAATCATAATTTTCTTTGTATGAACTCCAAAATCTAGTAATTTGTGAATTTTCATAGTAACAACAGCTTGTGCAATTTTCTTGAAGATCCATTCATAACTTTTTGAGTTATACTGCTAATAAACGTTATTACAATCATGAGTCAAACATACAAACGAACGAACTGATCTGCACCAAAATTTGCTCATTTATGTCTTTTAACATTACTAACAACCGCTATAAGTTTCAAAAAGATCCATTAATTATTTATTGAGTTATTGTGCTAACAAGCACAAAATTAAAAAAAGTGACAAACAAACGAACGAACAAACGGATCATTACCAAAATTTGGTCATTTACTCTTTACCTAACAACTCATGTTAATTTCATAAAAATCCATTCATAACTTTTTTGAGTTATGGCATTGAGAAAAGTGAGGCAGGCAAACAAATAAACAAGCAAACGGATGAACATATCTTCACCAAAAGGTAATCATCTGTTCCTCCTTACATTCCTAACAATCCCTGTAAATTTCATCCAAATGGGTTCATAACTTTTTGAGTTGTCTTGGTGACAGACATATAGACAAACACGATGAAAACATAACCTCCTTGGCGGAGTTAACAACATCAAAAATTATTTGTGGCTTCTATGGCTTCTATTTGGGTTCTAGGAACGTTGTCCCAGCTCCTCAAAATGGCGTCACGAACATCGTTTACTGTCACAAACTCTTTACCAATTCCGTAAGCATCTCTCACCATCTATCCACAAACATTTGCCATTGGACTTGAATCTGGCGAAGATGCTGGATGAAGTAAAAGACGAACCCCATTTTCTTGAAAGAAGGTCATAGTGCGGCGGGCTGTTGCATTATACTGCTGGAAAACCTACTATCACCTCACAAACGAGAGCCCTCAGTTGACAAAGATGATCTATGTAATATGCCGACATAACCTGCAGCTGTTTGACTGCTGGTCACGTCCCTGCACCTCATGAGGCTCTATTGCTTCTCTGTAGCAGCAGGTAACCCTCACCATAACGGAGCCTCCACCGCAGTTACGCTTTGAAAACATTTCAGAAGCCATCTCTTGGTCATTTTGAAAACATTTCAGGAGCCATCTCTTGGTCATTTTGAAAACATTTCAGGAGCCATCTCTTGGTCATTTTTCAACTTCCCACGTTTGGTGCAGTCGAGCAAACTGTAAACGAGCCACTTTGTGACGCGGAAACAACCGAGGATCTTCCAGGCGCTTTTTGTTCTTCATGCCCTTTAGTCGCAGGTGTCGCCTGATGGTTTTTGACCTGCAATCAGCATCTGTGAGAGCCTTGATTTGCCTAGAACACCGTCCTCTGTCTTGAGAAACAACGCGTTTAACGCTCTTATTTAATGCGGAGCTCTACCAGTAGATTTTGCTGTTCCATAGCTCTCAGTTTCCTTTAGGATGTTGCAAACAACAGTTTAACTGCGGTGAATCTCAGCTGAGATTGCACGCTACGGCAAACCCACAACACCAGCAGCAGGCCATGCGCGCTGACTTATGTGCTAGGGGTGCCGAGTTCGAGCAACAAGCCAGTCGAGTGATCTTCGTGGCATCTGGCTCGCTGAATCGGTAATTGCTTGATATGCGGAGCTGGGTGAGGGCACCTGGCTGACCAGGAATGGGAGAGTAGGGGTCTCGGGTCGTTGAACCTTCCGTTTCGGCACCATAGTTCTTAGCGACCCGTGGTCGACTGCGGCTCAACTTACTCCTCTAGGCCAGTTGCCCTATGTATGCAGCACGAACCAGTGCGTAGGGGTTTCCCACTGGAGAGTACAGTCAAAGTTAACTTTACCTTTATGCAGTTCAACAATTCGATCTCGTTCAAATTCGGAGAGTTGGCTTGCTTTGGGCACAGTGACACCTTCACACTATCCATGCAAGCCGTAACTGATCCTAAGCGCCGGAAGTTACCCTAGAAATAAACATTCATTACTCTGGTCTTATAACTATGATCAACTGAAAAACTTATTATTTGACAAAGCATATATTTTTTAATAAATTACTACAGCAGGTATTTTTCGTATCTCTCACCTTATACCTTTATGAATTACTGACCCTAGTCAAGGTGTTAATGAAGTTATCAACAAAACATGATTTTTTTCTAATTTTCAAGTAGTTTTAAACTTTTAACCAGGAGTGTATGTTCAACTCGATTACGTGCGATCTAAGGTGGAATAGTTGAATTTTGGAGGACCTCTGGGATCGGTTCCGTCTTGGAACCGTTATTGTTGGATATTTTCAATAATGAGATAGTGTGTTCCAGTAATTTAAAGTAGTCGCTATTATTTGCACATGATTGTAAACTTTCGATCTTTACGGTATTTACTCATTTACTAGCGTAGTAAACAAAATAGTGCAACTATTAGTAAATTTTTATTTTGACTTGGGATCAAGTCATGATTGTGGTCAAAATTTTCATTTTTATTTTTTTTGTCTAAAAAAGAGTCCTTAGGTAGTGAGAAAGTGTGTCCTAAAATTTCATTGAGCTAGGAGCACTAGAACCCCCCTCCCCCCAAAGAGGGGTCCAAGCGGGCGGGGGGCAGAGGGTCGAAAATATTTATTGTAGACCGATTGTTCTGAAATTTGCACAATATTTTTGTTTTTGAAAAACAAACACATTTTGTTACTACAACTTTTGTGATTTATGCCTTAGTTTTCGAGACAATGGGAAATACATGTATATATATACCTATATCTACGTATATCTATATTATACTAAAAGTCTGTGAACCGGTCTTGCTTGTGTCTTGCTTGTGTCTTGCTTGTGATCTTGCTTGTGATCTTGCTTGTGTCTTGCTTGTGTCTTGTGATCTTGTTTGACACATCT
>LQNS02007215.1:29001760-29012753 GCA_001587735.2 Parhyale hawaiensis | reverse complement strand
GAAAGAAGAAGAAGAACAGATTGAAGAAAGATCAGTATGAGTAACTGGTGAGAAGGAAGCAAAATGGGCACGAAAGACAAGGCAATCGTGATGACGACCCAACGGGTCACGGGTCGTCTAGTATATACATAAAAGACCCCCACAGAGGGTTCCTAAAGAAGGGCCGATCGGGGGGTCAAAAATCATGAAATGATGCATGCATATTATTTGTAGATGCTAATGCAACATAAATACAGCATTCATATTCCATTTATAGTGCAAAAAAGTGCAGTATATGACATTTAACCACAATTTTTTTCGTTATTTGCCTCGCCTGTAATTTGTAACTTTCTCGCCTAAAAAAGAATAGAAGTCGATAAATGTTCATGCTATGAAAAAACAAAGACAGTTTTGGAATCCTTGAAACATTCCTAACAAAATTATAAAGAAACATTTACCAGTTTTGCCCTCATATTTTTTATTTCAGCTCAAAACCAAAAATTTTGCTTTATCACTATATATCAGTTAGCGATCAAAAATCGCATAAAAAAAACAAACAAACAAACAGAAAGTTAAAAATCTGTCTCAATAACTTTACAAGAAATTTTTCAAGGATTCTAAACGTGTAGTTTTTTCTAGAAGGAACGCTTATTAGATTAGACTAGAAAGGCGGCAGTAGACGAACCAATAGGCCCATTCCCAAAGAGACACCGGAACATTTATGCCCCGGCACTCTATGAGCTATGGCCATTATGTTAGTAAGATATAGAGGACAAGTGAGAAGAGAGATTGACTTCTATTCTTTTGAAATTTTACCAAAAAATGAAATATCTTCATATCTTTCCCATTATTTCGGAAACAAAAGCCTAAATGAAAAAAAGTTGTACGAGAAAAATCTGTTTTTTTCCAAAACTACATATAATGAGCAAGTTTCAGACCAATCGGTTCAGGAATAAAAACGTTTCGAAAAATGTGAGTTGATCCTCTTAAGGGTGTCTAGTGAAAATGGTCAAAATTTGGCATTTTAATTTTTTTAGTGAAATTTTATCCTTGGGCGAGGATAGAGTCGACCGATTCGGCTGAAATTTTGCAATTATATGTAAAAATCGAAAATAAAATCGATTTTTCCATGAAATATCCCCTTTTTCTTGTTTATTTTCTGTTTATTTTCCTTTTTTCGAAAGTTGCATCTCATCATATAATAAGTTCTATCATTTATGTTATTGTTATTATTATTATCCTTATATAATAAACCAACAATAAACAACAAACTTGCTCATTATGTGTAGTTTTGAAAAAAAAAACACATTTTCCTCGTACAACTTTTTTCATTTAGGCTTTCCCGACTTGCTGTTCCCATGCGCGTTGACTCGTGCATGTGTTCCATGTCTCTCTTGGTATTCTTGGTGTCCTCTTCTTTTTTGGATACAGTGTACTCTGTGTGTAGGGAGGCTTAAACTAGAAAAAACAATAATAATGTGCACCTCTTATTGTATTGTGTGAATATGTATACGCGCGAATTAAGTATGCATTTGTGCGTAGGTATATGTATCCGTGTCTAAGGAAAATATTTGTTCGGTGACCGCGTTCCAGTAGGTAGCTTAGGTTTTCTCTATGGGTCAGATCATTAGTACTTACCCTTACTTTATTTCTCTTTTTGTCCCACTCTTACTCTGTGACGCTGAGTTTTTTTTTGGCTTGATGTGTGCATCCCCTTCCTATTGCTCTTCATTTTGTAACTCTTCTGGGATCAACCTTGCAGTGGAAGATATAGGCATTGACACTATTTGCCATGTAACATACCTCCATGTCCGATACTGCTGCGCCCCTAGCAACAACTGGGCTCGCTGCGGCCCCGCCCAGGTGCTTAAGTGCAATTTTTGGCTTCATCGGCGACCCTATTTGTTTGCCACGATGGCTTGGTATGTCCTTAAATATATGCATGTCATTACAGGTAGCATAGCTTCGTGACAACTGCCCAAATAGTGCTAAGCACTACCAACGGGCTTGCAAAGACTGACAACTCCTGCACTGTACTCTCTGATGTTTTCATGTTCACCTGTTTCGATTTTTAATTGTGAAGTCTCTCTATAAAATTGTTATTACTATTATTATTATTAATTCGTGATTTATTTATTTATTTATAGCAAATAAATACACTGTTAACACCTTTATTGTTTCCATCTTACAGTACAAATAGAAAATCTAAAATAGAAAAGCAAGCTACGTAATAAAATTGGAAACAATCCCCCAAAAAACTATTCTTCTTATTGGGCACACAACATTCACAAATCATTATAAGTGCTTATACATATATCCCTATATTTACATTTAAGATCCCTATGAGACATAGGTTCTAATAAAGGAGCGGAAAGATCATTGAAAGCTTAAAAACATTGAAATACAGCAAATTGCTTCTCTATTTCTAACCTGACTCTTGGAAGATTAAAACGGTCATTTCTGATGTCATATTGTCGATCAGCAAGAAGATGACTAAAATGGCGGTCATAGAAAGCATTTTCACCTGATATAGCTTCACGCAAAAAATTGAGTAAAAAATAGCGATATACATCATCATATTTGAGAAGATTCGGTTTCCTGTACATGGAATTTGTATCCATTAATGGTATATTATTCCTGTCTCGCCTTACGTGTAGAATGATTCGTAGAACATCGTTCATCAAAATTTTTACTGGCTTCAAATTGTTAACAGTTGCCCCGCCCCAAATTATTATAGCATACGTCAACTGCGAATAAAACTAATGAGTAAAACAAGCTGAGTAAAGCATCCTTAGGCATGTATCTTGATAGCGAGTAAATGACACCTTATAATTTATTTAAATTGTTTCAAACGTGATTTACGTGCTGAGAAAAAACCTTAATTTATCATCAATTATAACACCCAGGTACTTAAAGGTTTTAACCCATTCTAGTTTGCTCTCACAGAAATGAACATCAACTAATTGATTCACTCTCGCAGAACTAAAAAGCATAAGTTTTGTTTTATCCGTATTAGATGTCAATTTGTTCGCCTCAAGCCATTCTGTTAGATCAAGAATAAATTTTTGCATTTTTTGAATCACAACCTCTAGAGAACTGTCACTGATGTAAAATACAGCACCATCCGCGAATAACAGTGATTTCACCCCATCAAAATACACAATGTCATTAATATAGACACTGAACAGAAGCGGTCCTAGTACTGAGCCCTGCGGAACTCCAACATCAATGATTCTGTCATCCGATGGACAATCATCAATTTCTACAAATAAATAAACAAATAAGTAAATAAATAAAAAGTAAATAAATAACAATGAAATAGAGTAAATAAATAAATTCCTTCGAGAAAAAATTCAAAGACCATGCACTGAGGCAATATTGTGACTGGTGATCTGGTAAATTATTGTTAGTTTTTTTCAGGTGTTGCTATGGAACACGTTGTGTATTGTAATTGGGAGAGGGTGACTAGCAGGCATTTTTCATTCCACTCTAAGTGACTTGTTATGGCGTGTATTCTGCGCGTGCATAGAGGCTGAGCGCTGAGCGATTCTCCCTTGTGGGGTTTCGGCGTGGGATTGGCGCTCAGCCTTTGTCGGGAGGGAGCTGAAACCCCTGGGCATTGCCCGGTCTCCTCTACTGAACAATGTCTTTCTAGATATTGTTGCATATTTCTCGATTTTTTACTTGCATTACACTATGTAAAAGTGTTCACGCTTCATAGATCGTGCAACAGGGTATCTCATATGATCAGCTACACCATTGGGACGGACTTGGCTCATGGTCTAGCGTAGTCTTTTGTGCACTTGAAATAATAGATCAATGGTTTTGTCGATCTATGGTTGCGGCCGGGTTTCACGAATCATGATTAAGTATGTGCTTTAGCATTGTTTTGGACGTTGTAGTAAACGTGTTGTGGTGGTGGCAGTAGCCCGGTAACATTTTCAAAGGCGTGACCATCAAATTTAGTTGTTTTATCCGCGAGTCTACCATTGATCATGTTAGCCTGTGATAATAGCTGTTATTAATTGTTTTGATGGACGAAATGCAATGCTTCCTTTAATTAGAATGATTGTTTAGTGTGATATTTTAGTAAGCTTTTATAAAAAACTATCTCGTGAGAAGATTCTTTTATACAGTAGTAAATGAAATATAATTTTATCCCGAACGTCAGTAGAATGCAGTAGAATGATGGGTGCATTTTCGTTTTTTATGTATATATACATATTTTATTATGTCTTTCTTTACTGTATTGTGAGAAAACTAAAGATGTTAAGGTGAAGATTCACAGCCAAGTGCATTGTCTGGTAATTGGTAGCAATTGTTTTAATCATTATTGGGACGATTACATCGAAAAATTTCTGAGAAGCTTGCAAATGTGTTTTATACTAGAAGTTTTGTTTTATTAATGCAAAGGCACTTAATTGGGTCACCATTATAGTCTGTCGATGATGCTAACGTTCACATATTTTATGTATCATTATTGTGTCAATTTTTTTTACATTACAAATAATACTCAAAGTGATTCAACACTTATGGGATGCTCTATATCTATTTAAAATCTGTCAAGTCAAATTCCTATATAAACATGAAACACTATATGACAAATCAAACATAGTAAACTTAACAATATTACGCAACAAAATTTAGGCTGATATTCTGTGCTATGCATAAAAGTATTATATGACAGTAGAGAGTCGATAACTGCACAAGATATTGTACTAATATGTATCCCCGCTATCTTAAAGAAGGAGCATATCCAACAATGCAGTACTTTTTAAAGTGTTTTTTATAGGCCGAATGTGACGTAGGTTGCACAAACTCCCCAGGAAGTCTGTTGTAATTATGTACACATATTAAGATTCTGGAACGCCATTCAACCTCCTGGTGAATATCCGGCAAATTGAATCGACTGTTCCTCGTACCATAATCATGAGCTGGGAGAAGTGTATTAAAATGACTCTAAAAATAAGAAGTTTCCCCAGTCATTGCCATTCTTAAAAACTTTAAAAGGAAATAATTATAAACATCTCTAAATTTCAGTAGTTGCAGATCATAATACATACTATTAGTTGAAACGACTGGAATATTATTGTTATCTCTTTTGACTTTTAATATAAGTCTCAGGGGTTCATTTATGATGGTATTTACTCGTTTCAATAGATTGTCAGAAGCTCCTCCCCATATAGCTATTCCATAAGTTAACTGCGAATATAGCAAGGTATAGTAAAGAGATACTAGTGCATTTTTCGGTAGATATTTGAACACTGCATATATAGCCCCTTTAAGTTTACTAGTTTTGCTGCAAATTAGAGACACGTGAGGTGAAAAATTCATACTTCGATCTAATACTACGCCGAGATGCCTAAAAGACTCCACCCATTCCAATCTCACTCCATTAAGATATACATCTGGCAAGACGCAATTTTTGTCAGAACTAAAAAGCATAAGCTTAGTTTTGTTGGCATTAGGTTTAAGCCTATTTAACGTCAACCAATTAACAAAAGTATCAATGAAATGATTCAGTTTTTCAAGAGCTCCCTGTAATGAGTTGACATTTACATTTACATCATCAGCATACAACTGACTTTCTACTCCTTCAAAAAACATGTCATAACATAAACATTAAAAAGAAGTGGCCCCAAAACGGAGCCCTGTGGCACACCTATGCCAGTAGATTTTGATTCAGAATGTACTTCTCCTATAGCCACAAACTGCCTGCGATTTGATGAATAGCGTCCTAAAAAATTATTCAAGTATCCTCTAGTACCATAATGGTCCAATTTTCTCATTAAGATCGTAGTATCTACAGTGTAAAATGCTTTCGTTAAATCTAAAAATAAAAAAATATTAAATGTTTTTTGTTAAAAGCAGGTAATATATCTGTAACGAGATTAAAAACCGCATGAGTGGTATTTTTTCCTTTTCTAAAACCGTGCTGATCGTTATTGAGCAAGTTGTTAACCTCCAAATATTCAGTTAAACGAGAATGTATCGCTTTTTCCAGAATTTTATTATAAAGTGACAATGTGGAAATGGGTCTGAAATTGGATACATCACCGACACACCCATATTTATGTAAGGGAACCACTCTTGCAACCTTTAAAATTTCTGGGTAAATTCCTTCACTTACACATTTGTTAAAAATTGAGCAGAGATATTGCACTATATAAGACAATATTAAAAGTAAATATTAAGGCTGAACCTTATTTTTGTGACATCGTTTAAAACGCATTTCAAAAACGGTATCATTTATTTCCTCTGGAGTAATCGGAAGAAAATTGCACTTACTTTGTACTCTCGGTCCCTGGATTATATATTGCGCATTGTTATTTGGTAAATGTTCAGCGATATTTCTAGCTATGGAAGAAAAATAATCATTGGAATTATTTGCCAAGGTTGAACCATGCAGCATTCTTCCATTCACTCGCATTTCACTGACCCTCTCTTTAGTTTTACGACCCAGTAAATCATTGACAACGCACCACATTTTCGTTGGATAACTGGAAACTTTATTTATTTATTTATTGCTAGTTTATCTACCATTAATGTGTCAAATACTAGGTCATGTATCATTATTGTGTCAAATGCTGGGATAACTTATAAACGTAGACGTTCTATCATTTCAAAGTGTCGCCTGTCGTATGTCCGCCTTAGTTCATATATACTGTATTACCTATATTACAGTGAAGGTTAGAGGTTTCATTAATGTGTTTGGCATAGAATTAATAGAGAACGTGGAATTTTGAACTTAACTTTCTCCCACAGTTTAAAAATTTGCGATGATTCGGCGGATGTTCCGAGTGATGCTGGAGGTGAGATTCAACGTTCTAATGATGTAAATGCAATAGATATTAAGGCTTCATATGTGTTTAATGTGTCATGTTCACTTTTTCTGGCTCACCAAGACATTTGTTTTGTGAGGGCTCCCGCCTCACCCACACACTAAGACACATTCCATGTTTCTGGTACACTTTATCGTGCTGGCATCGATTTAATTGTAAATTGCTTTTTTCGTGTACAGTTGGTAAAGTTCTGTAGGCTGTTAATCAGGGCTGCAATTAATTGTTGAAGCTCTGACTATACAAATTTATTCTGGAAATTTTAAAAGCTATTGAATATACACTTCAAATTGTGTTGGCATTAGCAGTGCTAATCAATCTCGTGGACCAATTGTAGGGGCAAATTGTTCAGGAATGTTGGGTTGTTATTTGCTGCAAAACTTTAAATGTGTAGAAGTATTTGAGCTAATCAGTAATCTAATCAAATTGTGCAACTGATTCGTGTGACATTTCAATATCAACGATTACAGCGTCAATTAGCGCCCATTCATAATCTATGTTCAGTTAATTAGCATTGTTGTACATTTGCGTAAATACTGACCATTATTGTATATATATATTTATATATACACATATGTATTTACACACACACATACATACACATACGTTCACACGAAGACATAATCATAACCCAACAGACCCCATCCCCATTTACTCCTTACTGACCACTGCCGATCTCCAAATACCCAGAAAACTAAATTAGTGTTATTGTTATTGAGACCGGCCCTTCATCTACCTGCAATTCAATTCAACAATATGCCGCGTTAGAATGCCTATAGAACATTTACATACTTTGGTGTAATAATGGATCATAAGACTTTTACTAAACATTTTGAGTTGTGCCAGAAACGTAAAAAATCCAGAAGGAAAATTTATTCATTGCAAAATATCCCCGAAGAAGAAATTCGTGATAATCATTTTATTATTCCATCATGCACTCGCACATTATTTATGGTTAAATTATTTATGGTCCTGCGACTTTTAATCACACATTGAAACTAAAAGCTGTCTGGGATGTAATACTTTTAATATGAAACATAAACTATATGGCAACATCATTCCAGCGATATCTACAACACTGGATAACAAAAAATTGAAAATCTTAACATAATATGACATTTATATTTATTATCACATTCCTTATAAAATCTCTCGTAATACTATCAGATATATTACAGAATGTCATTTTACCAATAATTCTACATGATCAATGTGATACCAGGAGTTTATGATTCAATTTTCCAACTGTGAGATAGGAAATCGCAAATTATATACGATTTTTATCGTTGTATTTGCTTATAGTCAATTTACGTCCCACAACCTCTTCCGCCGATATTCTTACACAAAGACAAGAATACTACAAATATGCCATTTACATTTAACATAAAAATCGTGTTTTCAATAAGTCAGTTTACGTACAGGCTCTGTATATATTGTGCCATACTTACTTTTCTACTTGGTAATTTTTCAGAGAACAATACAAGAGTTGAAGCGTATTTTATTATTAAAATAAATAATAACAATATCAATAATGTAAACTTCATCACTCTTATCTCCATGATTCTTCTAATCATCGCTACATTTGTTCTCACAATTATCATCATTAGAGTAGTGACGACGCATAATATGCCCATATGTTTCAATAAAATGTAATGATTTGACTACTATTTCTCACATACATGATACAATATTATGCCTATGCATACACTTCACTAGTATGAACTATGAAAATTAAAATTCAGCCACATACATCATTTTTAACCACAGGAATACCACTACAAATTTTATTCGGCTCTTTTCATCTTACTTGCCACAACTTTTAGACGAATACTGAAATTCAATTATACATAGTATGATCATAAGTCCTCATTCAAATATTTCAGGAATAGTATTCACTTGATTTCAATGTCTAGTACCACAAGAATACGGGCATTATCTCCAAAATACCATTAGCTTAGACAACACTGTACAGTAAAAGAAATTCACTAGGTACACTGAATTACTGAGAAGACGCACCGCACTGCAGTGTGGCCAGTATATATCAAGCCATACTGAATATGAATACGAAAGTATAACTCATGATTCATAGCACCAACGTTCTATAACGTACGTAATATAATTTCGTGCAATATATTTATGTTTTATTAGTAGCTTTTCATCAGTACTGGCATCGTACGCAGCGGACAGACTCCAATGGGAGCAAAGCCACGGTATCACTGCGGTCTGTCCTGGTCACCTGCGGTCCAGCTGTGGGCGGCACGGGTCCAAAAATTATATATACCCGCACCAGGGTCATATACTGCATTGCAATACAGGTAGCGTAGAGTGACTGTAGCAGCACGTTGTAATCGAATCTGTATACGAGAGTAAGTATACCAACACTGTTCTGTGCCTCCTAGCTTCTTGCATGCGTTTTTTTTTTTTCAACTCGGCTGTAGTACTCAGGGGAGCCAGGAGGCATTGGTGGTAATTGCTTCTGTCTCCCCGGCTTAAGGGATCCGTACGAAAAAACCTCATAAGTAAGACTAGAGCACTCTGACTCTCTGAAAGCGCATACCTCTGACTAGCGAGGAAACGGTAGCAAAAAATTCAAATTGGCTCTGAAACCATAATTTCCTTTGTATAAGCTCCAAAATCTAATCATTTGTGCTTTTTCATAGTAATAACAGCTTTTGGAATTTTTTTGAAGGTCCGTTCATCTTTTTTTGAGTTATACTGCTTACAAACGTTATGACAAACATAAGTCAAACATACAAACGAATGACCCGATCTGCACTAAAGTTTAATCATTTATGTCTTTTAACATTACTAACAACACCGATGAATTTCGTAAAAATCCATTCATTATTTTTTGAGTTATTGTGCTAGCAAGCATAAAAATGATAACAGTGACAAACGAACAAACAGACGGATCATTACCAAAATTTGGTCATTTACCCTTTGTTATATACCTAACAACTCATGTTAATTTCCTAAAAATCCATCCATACCTTTTTGAGTTATGGCATTGAGAAAAATGAGGCAGACAAATAAACAAACGGATGGATATATCTTCACCAAAAGTTAATCATCTGTTCCTCCTAACCTCCGCCATGCGAGGCAACGGTAGTAAAAAATTCAAACTGGCTCTGAAACCATAATTTCCTTTGTATAAACTCCAAAACCTAATCATTTGTGCTTTTTCATAGTAATAACAGCTTTTGGAATTTTTTTGAAGGTCCGTTCATCTTTTTTTGAGTTATACTGCTTACAAACGTTATGACAAACATAAGTCAAACATACAAACAAACAAACAAACTGATCTGCATCAAATTTCAATCATATATGTCTTTTAACATTTCTAGCAACAGCTATAAATTTCATAAAGATCCATCTATTATTTTTTGAGTTATTGTGCTAACAAGTATAAATATAAAAACAGTGACAAACGAACGAGCAAACGGATCATTACCAAAATTTGGTAATATACTCTTTGTTATATACCTAAGAACTCATGTGAATTTCATCAAAATCCATTTATAACTTTCTGAGTTATGGCATTGAGAAAAATGAGGCAGACAAACAAACAAACAAACGGACGGACATATCTTCACCAAAAGTTAATCATCCGTTCCGCTTAACATAACAAACAACCCTGTAAATTTAGTCCAAATCGGTTCATGATTTTTTCAGTTATCTTGGTGACAGACAGACACAGACAGATAGACTGGCAAACAACTAGACAGACAAACACGACGAAAACATAACCTCCTTGGTGGAAGTAATAATTAGTAACAGTATTTCCACCAAAGAGTATACCATGTATGGCACACTATCGGTTCAGTGTTAATGATATTGATGGGCACATCAAAACGATGTGTTCGTCGATTCCATTATATTTACTAGGCAAATTTCTATGGTAATATGATGAGATGTTGAAATTTTTTATATGGATATCAAACTACTATGATTTTCACTGGCCGTGTTACACTGTTTTTTGCTAATAATTCTTGAACAAATTGTCGGATCACTATGATATTTGAACACAAAGCCTATTACACCCCTACCTAAGAAGAGAATGGCAAGGGTAAAAACTCTCAGAGAAAGCATGACTGATATTTAAAAGAATCTGAAGGAAGTTCGCGACTATAAAATTGAACGTTTCAACCTTCAAGGCCATTATCAACATCTGGAAA
>LQNS02007215.1:28980145-28992299 GCA_001587735.2 Parhyale hawaiensis | reverse complement strand
CTACATTCTACTAACATAATGGCAATAGCTCATAGAGGATCGGGGTGTAAGTCCCGGTGTCTTTTTGGGAATGGGCCTTTTGGTTCGTCTACTGCCGCCTATCTAATCTAATCTAATCTAATGCTTCAAGTTTACATTGTTATGGGAATAGAGGAAGTCACATATACAACGAAATGTTGTACTAGAAGAGACTGAGGGACTTGAAGTGAATAAGAGAGCCAGATACTAATAACTAGAGATCGGATTTGAAAGCATAACATTAAAAGGGCGTTAAAGGCATAAAGGCATAAACAATATATACCTTTATGGATGATGGAATCAAAAATACACCTTTAAACGATAACTGCACATGGGCATAAACGTAGAAGAAACAGTGACTGCACACTTCGGTCCCTTGTTCATTTCGCTCCAGTATTTAATACGTCTCCATACTATATATGAACAACTTTTCTTATCTTCATTAAAACTACAACCTAACTATGCCTAAGAAAGTGAAAACTGCCAGAAAAGTGGTAGATGCTTGCGTTACCGATTCCGGAGAAGTTTTTGTTAATGTTGGTGACAAACTAAAGAGTACTTCCTGTAACAGTTTGTGACGGTAAATTCAAGACATTGAAGGTGAGGAATATGTACATAGACTATAGCTACCTAATTATAGAAGAGTGCCCAATCGTTGATGTTTTGTTTTTCATAAATAGTGCACCGGTTGTAAAAAAAAAGAATATAGGGTGAACAGTCGATATCCATAAATTATGTGAAATATTTACATTTGGCGAGAAAATTCCGTTTTATCCAGGCAATTGATACGCCAACACTTGGCATCAGCGTTAAGCATTAGCAATTGATGTTGCAGCTTGGTGGAGGACCCGAAGTGGGCCCATATAATATAGTCCAATGTTTGCCATTCTCGCAGACGCTCCACGTGAGAACGTTTAGGTCTTTAGTATTCCTGTACCCAATTACAAGGTTTTTTAAGAATCAGAAATATTTTTAACGTGTACGTAGCGTTTCTGTGTCGTGCTTAGACCCGCCTCTAGAGGGGGAATTAAGAGGTATTGTTTTCAGGCTATTTGTACTCATGTATAAATGTTTGTTAGCAACGTTACGAAAAAAACTACGTGCTCGATTTGGATGAAACTTTCAGGAGCGGTCCGTGGTGATCCAAAATAAACCCTCTAACTTTTTGGGGTAAATCAGATTAAAATGAAGGCAAACAGAAAAGTTAAACCATAAGGGGTGGGATTTGCCGTACCGTGGAGTCGCTTCTATTGATATATAAATTGTGGAATGAAATTGCTCTGTATCTAGTAAATAGTTTGATTGTGGAAACTTTAGCTATTATAATTATTATTACTAAAACTTCACGCACGGGCCGCCACGGACAGGCAGCACAACCCAAATGAAGCACATTGCAACACCGGGAAGCCCGAAATGCTGCTAATTAAAGGAAACCCGACAAAGAGCCATCAACAGCTGTCTTAAATACCTGCAGGCCAAATCGACGGAAAGTCGGTGCCGGCAAAGAATTCCAAACCCCCAACAGATCAGGTTACGAAACATCGACCGAACTGATAAGTTCAACTTCTAACAACGGGAAAGTCTGCACGCCGACCGCAGTACGTGTTTCTCTCCTAAACACCTTAAAGATTAGATTAGATAGACAGCAGTAGACGAACCAATGGGCCCATTCCCAAAGAGACACCGAAACATACGTCCCGGCCCTTTATGAGCTATTGCCATTATGTTAGTAGGATATAGATGCCTGGGAAAACGAGAAGAGAACAAGAAAGAAGAAAAAGAAAAAAAGGGGCAGAAGAATCTCAGCCAAAGGAACGAAACCTCATTCCTTTGACCACAGATAAAATTCCAAGCACTAACAGATTGTGAAGTAACGTGACGCCAGAAAATGCTGTAAATTATTTTTAATTTTTATTCACACTTCAAACGGAAGATACGAGCATAGATATTACTGGATATTGTATCTCCTTTTCATGCTGTGAACTGACGCTGTCAAACAAGCTTCGAGTGGAAATACGTACGAACGTTATACGTGCGATCAGATTCTCGGTTCATTGAAAGAGATTTTTCAAAATCAAAAGTATCTTACGTAGTCAAGATACAGAATTCAATCCCATAAGCAATTCCAACGATGCGTTCTGAACCTACAAATCGACAATCAGATCGCACATGTAATAGGGCCCTAACTACTGACGGCGCTATTGATAGAGGAGCATTTAAATCGTACACAGTATAATTATGTAACGTTTGGTAACTTCGTAGCTCCTTAATTTGTTATTGGTTTGCAATTTGGGACAGAACTTAAAAAGTACCACGCCCCTGCAGAAAAGTACGGGATTATTCAATAAAATTGAAAACGAACAAAATAAACGTACACAAGTAACGATTTGAAATACAACTGAAAATTGGCAATTTTATAACTGCATAGATAACTTAAATCGTGAATAGCTTTCCTTATGTAATATCTTGGGACATAGGACCTAAATAGGAAGCATAAAGGTATAATTGCAGCTGATAATTTCATACAATCCATATTTTTAGGCCATATAATGATATTTTTAGGGTATAAGAGGCATATTTTTAAGGCATAAAAGGCATTTTTCAGGGCATAGAAGATATATTTTTACGGCATGAAAGGCATATTTTTTTAATGTCATAAAATTAAGTCTGCACTAATAACAGAGCCATATAATAATAACTGAGCCATATAATAATAACAGAGCCATACAGTAATAACAGAGTCATATGCTAATAACAGAGCCATATACTAATAACAGAGCCATATACTAATAACAGAGCCTTATGCTAATAACAGAGCCATATTCTAATAACAGAGCCATATACTAATAACAGAATAACAGAGTCATTTACTAATAACAGAGCCATCTAACGTATATATACTTGTCCCCTCAAATTCCCAAGTAAGTTCTTCTAATGATAAGTGAAGCTTCAAGAAAATCTTTCCTAACTAACGTTGGACCTCATACAAAAGTAAACTGTTCGTGGTGATGCAAAAGTGGGTGTGTTTATCTGCATGAAATGTAAATTTGCTGGTAAAAGTTAGTGGTGGGCAACGATAATTGAATTTTGATACACCAAAGGGTTTCAACAGTTGACCAAGATGAATTTTGAACTTATTATCTGCCAGTGCTTATGTATGCTTGCTTCTCGCCAGTGGATTAATTTCTGAGTCACAAAGATCAAGTTCTATTTTTTCCTTTGAGGTCGCTATACGTTACCGAGGAAAAGTTCTATCAAAGTCAAAATTTTATTATTTACCATAAATCGTAGGGCTTACGATAAGGCAGTGATTCCCTATAAGTAGTCTATAGACCCTCGTAGACCCTCAGGAGGTCTACCTCTTATGGGGTCTATTTAAAGAAAACCACTATTTCTGTTTCCCTGTTATGTTTATAAAGGTTGAATATAAATTGTGCCACAAAAAAAAACTAATGCATGCAGTATTAAAATAAATTTTAAAAATCAATATGCATGATACATAAGTTTTTACACATTTTTAAAACAGTTCAGTTCCCTCTGAAATAATAGATATTTTCTTCAGAAATAGTATTTTCTTTTGGTATTAGCGTGATTTTTAAAGGGACCCTAACCAAATCTCACCAGTTCGTAATTTTTAACTTGTCAAGGTTTCTTGAGGCATAAAATTACAACTCTAAAAATATACACTACTTTTTTTTACAAATCTGGTACAATTTGAACTACTGACGGACAGAAGTAATGTAGAAATGCTCATTAAATAGCCTTTCAAATCTAGAATATTCCGTAGAAAAAATAACCTAGTACAGGGATTTTCATTTAATTAGATATTGCCTCTTCGTTTTTTAGTATTTTTCATTATTTTGTGTGTTTTACAACTTTTGTCGCATTTACGTTACGTAGTTAGTTGATATTGTTAGTAATATATAACCTTGTTTTTTCTGTTCTTCATTATTCTGTGTAGTTTGCAAGTTTGATTGTATTTACGTTACGTAGTTGATTAAAATTTATAAAAAAGCAATAAAACAATGTTTTTATCCATTGTAACACAGGTTTTTACCTAAATGTAGCATAATCCATACATCCAACATTAGAACACTAGGGGTCTATGACGATGCACTGCTATCTTCACAGGGGTCTACACTGATCAGTTTAAATTCAGTTAGAGGGAACAACTGCGATAGAGGAGTGGGTAGTCAAGTGTATCGTGGTCTACGATGACGTAATATTTCTGTGTGCAGGGTATGACAGCTGTGGCGACCGTGGCAGCGAAGGCTTTAGACACTGGAGCGGAAAATCTGCCATTCCAGGTGGCCGAACTTGCGTAAGTCCTGATTCCTCCCAGTCCCGCCGTCCTCTATCAGTCTAGACTCTAGTAGCTCAACCCTGCAGGTCCTTTATATCAGCGCAGCGCTTTGATTTATATTTGGGAAAATCGTATTATGAAAAAGTCCACAAAGCATAACTGAAGGCGATTAAGACTTAGAAAACTCAGCATGGCAAGGTAACTGCCCTCAGCTAATAGTGAAAATCACCGAGAAAGAATACATATAGCAATTTATGTAGAGGAGCAAAGGACAACAACATGTACCAAGCGGATATCTATAGCCTGGGAAACAAGATTCATTTATTACGTCAGTGTTTACTAGTGCACACACAGTAGTGAAGTAGTAGAATTTTAGAGCATTAATAGTATGAGGAAAATACAGTGCCACGACGTAAGTATTTGCAAAACTCTATTTTTTATGTATTTTAAAAAATTTAGGGACTGCTTTACGTTAATTAATACAGAAAGTTTATATAACATATATATAATAGAATATTTAAGCAGAACAGTCAAATGTGCACTTATAACAAAAATATTTAACACAAGCAAAAGTAATGAGCGACAATTAAAAGTATTTGACCAAAAAAATTATAACATTAGTACTTGGTGGCGTGACCTTTATTGGCAATAACAGCATGGAGACGATTGTTATAGCTGGAAATTAACTTTTCACTTTCACTCGATGGTATTTTTTTCCATTCTCCCATGCAGATAACCTTTAATTCAGTATGTTTTGGGACACCAGATTTAAAAAGACGCCACAAATTTTCTATTGGATTAAGGTCCGGTGATTGGCTAGGTCATGAAAGAACATTTATTTTCTTCTTTTGAAACCATTCATTCGTGAAATTCGCAGTATACTTGGGGTCGTTGTCTTGTTGGAGGGTTCACCTGCGCCATCCGTAGAATTTTTTGGCACTTGGAAGCATCTTCTTCTCTAATATCTCCTGTACATGAAACTATTCATCTTGCCATCAATGATATGAAGATGCCCAACACCATGGGCAGTGAAGCAACCCCACAACATGATGCTGCCCCCTCCATGCTTCACGGTGGGGATGGTGTTCTTGGGATCATAGGCAGTACCACGTTTCCTCCATACATGCCGAGCTTCGTTTCGGCCAAAAAGTTCTATTTTAGTTTCGTCAGACCATATAACCCATTCCCAAAACTCATTTCCTTTGTCCAGGTGGTCTTTGGCAAATGTTAAACGGCTCTTAACATGTTTTTCTCTAAGAAGAGGAGTTTTGCGAGGAGTGTATGAATGAATGCCAGTACGGTTCAATTCTCTTACAATAGTTTTCGCCAGTTCACTCTGAAGATTAGCACGAGTTGTCATGGAGTCATTAGTCACCTTAGGTAGCATGTAGCGCCGAGGACAACCCATGATCTTACGCGGAGCCCCAGCTCTTGGCAGGTTGGTGACCGCCCCAGTCACTTGATGTTTGCGGACTATTGCTGCAACCGTTGAAAAAGGAACATTGACACGTTCTGCTATTACTGTATAAGTTAATCCTTCACTACAAAATTGAATTATCCGTTTACGAGTAGCTTCAGGGATTCCTTTAACTTCGGGCATTGCAGTGAGAGTGTGCGCGACTTCAACGAGGTCTAGAGAGGTAATGATTGCGCCGGCTGTGGGTCGTTTACGTTGCATTTGTTTCGAGACGTTTCGTGAACGTTCTAGAATAATTTCCAAACTAACTAATTCAAATTATACTATTAAATATCAAACATTCAACATCATATTTATTTTGGTCAAATACTTTTGTCCCTCATTACTTCAACTTGTGTTAAATTTTTGTGTTATAAGTGTACATTCTATTATGTATATGTTATATAAACTTCCTGTATTAATTATCTTAAAGCACACCCTGTATTTTTAAAAATACGTAAGAAATAAGGTTGTGTAAATACTTATGTCTAGCAATGTTTACATATATTTGTGGAGATTCGATTATATAAGAATATTAATGACTCTCCAGCTGAGTTATTAATGTGTGATAGGAGCTATAGACGAATTGCTAGAGCCCAGTGATAATAGCAAAGCAACATACTTCTGTGAGGAATTGCTGAGCGTGTAACTGTGTAAATTATCTATGATGTGAAATCCAATAACAATGTGCACAGCGAAACAAATCAGCTTGATTTCGTTTTGCCCCAGCTTCATCCTACTTTAGCAACTTTGAACTTTTTTATATGTTAATTAGTTCAGCAACCCTAGTAGTTACCGTTTTTTTTTTTCTTACCTCGGCCAAGGAGTTTGTTTTCGTCGGGTTTGTCTCTCTGTCTGTCTCTTTGTATGTCTGTTCGTCTGTCACCAAGATAACTGTAAAAATTATGGACAGATTTTGACGAAATTTCCAGGGATTGTTATGTATGTTAGGAGGAACAGATGATAAACTTTTGGTGAAAATCCGTGTATCCGTTTGTTTGTCTGCCTCTTTTTCTTAATGGCATAGCTCAAAAATTAATAGACGGATTTTTATCAAATTTACACAAATGATTAGGTATATTACGAAGAGCAAATGACCAAATTTTTGTGATGATCTGTTCGTTCGTTAGTCACCGTTTCTAATTCTGTGCTTGTTAGCACAATAATTAAAAAAATTATGAATTGATTTTTATGAAATTTATAGGAGTAGTGATTAATGTTAAAAGACACGAATGAATAAATTTTGATGCAGATCGGTTTGTTCGTTTGTATGTTTGACCCATGTTTGTCATAATGTTTGTTAGCAGCATAACTCAAAAAGTTATGAACGGGTCTTCACGAAAATAGCATAAACTGCTAATACCATCAAAGGACACAATTCAATGATTAGATTTTGGAGTTGATACAAAGAAAATTATGGTCTTGAAGCAAAATTGAACTTTTCGTTACCGTTGCCTCGCTTGGCTAAGGTATGCGCTCTCAGAGTGCTCTAGTTTACCTAAGAATTTATGATGTATTCAAAATAAATGAATAGAGCTCTTAAATAAAGCTTCAAGAGGAAAGCGGAGATTTTTTTCTTACTGGGGGCTTTTTCTGGGTGGCTTTTTCCCTCCGGACTTAATTCCTACCGGGGCTTTTTTTCGGATACCCTTTCAGCATTGCGTTGGTGGACGGTTGTCTGCGTTCTTGGTATACAAATCTAATTTAGTTGGCAGTAGGATTTACTTACCAATGTGTTTAATTTTTACGACGAAAAGTACAGTCGCTAACACTTTTTCTGGTTGTGCAGATGTAAAGTTGCGGCGAACTCAGAGGAAATCTCTTGTGAAGAATTCGATGCGTGCCAGGACACCTCGGACTGCGATGTACTTAGAGGGTATATCTGTTGTCGGCATATCTGCCAAAGCAAACGGTGTGTCCAAGTGGGAGTAGATATTGGTATTTAGACAGCTGCTATCAGATATTCATAAATCAAATCAGTAATCAAAACAGTAACTACAATAGACGCAGTTGTGAATTGATATCTTTATATTTTTTTTATCCCTGGCTTAAAAAAAAGAGGAAAAAAAGCATTGTTGCAAATTTTGTAATCATGTTGCGTTTTGATGGAGATCGATAACCGCAAATTAGACCAGGTTGCAGAAAATGACCAAAGTGGGAATCCTTATACTTAAATGCAATTTTTGCTTTCCAACGTTGAAATCCAATAAAGATGTTCACTGTTTCTCTAAGGGCAACCGTGGAATCTGATTTTAATTACTTTTAAACACATCGAAGTTTTCTTCTTACTGCACGACATACAAATTTGAAAAGATAATCTACAAAGCAAGGAGAAGCGACTTTGCCAGCTGCAGTAGCCGCAGCAATTGTTTTTTCAGCTTGCATTCTTCCTTTGACGAAGCAATTATCGTTTGAGTGCAAAACTTTCGATGCACTAGAGTTGTATCAGTGCGTAAAAAGGATACGCGGAGGGGAGCTTTATTAAATTCATACCTCTCTATTTGCTGATATAGAATGTCATGGAAGAAACGGAAGGTGTGACCTGCTTAGATGGATTGAAACAGAGAGCACTCATCTGCTATGACAACTTGAATTGAGTGTTGATGCGTATCTTTCAGAAGCATTTAAGTAATGAAAGTATGATCAATGTAAAAGGTTCATTGATCCATACAATGTCTCGCTCTCATTTTTGAGAGTGCGGCACTGTACTGTATACTTAGAAAAGGACACAGTTTCCTCGAGCTAGCACTAAAACTTTCATATACCGAATCTGTATAAAGTTTTCCTCTTGAGCAAAGATAGTTAAACTTTGTTCACCGACTTCCCATAGTTTATTCTTTGGCAAATCCATGGATATTTACTGTATTGACTTCTTGAACAGTTGTAAAATATTGTTAACTGCGGCCCTCCTGCTTGCACCCTATGTAAAAATAGTTTCCTGAACAGTAATGTGATTGAGTTTGTAACACGAGGAAAAAACTTCTTGCATTAAACAAATCCATTAAGCATGAAATGAGTACGGCCACTACTAACCAAGCTGCTGGTCACTCAAATGAGAGTAATGATTTTGCGGTTACAGACTTATTCAACGAACAACATAGCATATTCAAACAGGTCCGAAGTAATATGGCACGCTTTTGTAGTTTGTGGCAGCCCCATAGTTCTTAAAACTGAGACGCTATTCGACCACTATTGAACTCGCTAATTTCGTTCCAGTAACATTGGTTTTGTGATCATCAGATATAAGTTCAATTGACTGTTTCGACCTTCAATAAACTTGCTCATCTAAACTTGGCCTCTGTTATTTCCTCCAGGAAACTACAATAATTCCTCGTTGTGGTTTACTTTTAGCAATGCTGAATCTGTTTGCAATTAGTTTGGACGCTTATTGCTATGGATTATACGCATGCGCTCTGCTATATTCTTGAGTTAATATCTAGAAAACACCGAGATTATGTCTTTTTCAAAATTAAATAAATGAATGCATTACACATTCAGCAGTTAAATGACTGGAAGAATCCAAATGGAACACAGATCAGCTGCTTTAAATCATAAACGGTGGTTTAAAGAACAATTCAGAAAGCATTTACGCCTGATTTGTATGCTTGCGAATCTATGAAATCAAATGCTGGCAATGAAATGCATGCACTACAAATCGGGGCACATACACGTAATATATAGCTACCTATCGAAAAAACGAGTTTGAGTTTAGCCTTAGCTGTAGCTTGGTCGGTTTTCTCAAAACGTTAAGAGGCCCCAGGGACTGAGGGATACAATCAATTTCCATCGTTTTGAAAACCTTGTAAAACAGGCAGAAACAGCCCACACCAGGCCTGCTTATTATGGAACAATTTCGCTACGCTGTTCTGGTCACAACGCCCCAGGGGGATATTCTGGCAAGCCCTGTGCCTGTTAAATCTTTGGGCTCACGCCCGAGGATTTCCTGAGTGACTTTTCGCTGGAGATGTTACATCTAGCCGCAGTTCCTACTGAGAAGGTTAGTTTGTAAAGCGAAGTTGCTTCTCAATACTTCTCCTTCTGCCCCGTTAGATGCGCCGCCGATCGAGGTGGCCGACGTATTCCGTGGGGCTCCTACATTCTCATGTGTGGAGAGCCTCGGAAGGGGCCATCTACCCGAGACTCTCCCCGTTTGTTTTCTTCTCTTTTCCTCTTTCGACTATTTGAAATGCTTTGCACCTTGTTTTACGACCAAAAGTAGCACTGCGGCCAAAATTTGAGTTCGTTGTTAGCTCCAGATCTTTCGTAAGAAATGTCCAGATCAAATATACGGCTTAGATTCGCTGCTGTAGCAAACATTTTCAATAATACTATTACTGTGAGCACACAACCCACAGATCCAACGAGTCTACGCAAAGATAACTAGCAGCAGCATAAAACTAAATTCAAAGCACTTTTCCAAAATAAGCTGCATGGCAGCAACAAAAAAAAAAAATACATTTTGAATACAGTAGTTCATATTGCACTGCATTCACGCAAGAGCCCCACTACACCTGAAGCTCATACGACCTGAGATTTCGAGGCGCCTACCTTGCACGTCAAATGCAAACATACGATCAAAGAAAACAAAGAAGAGCCCAGAATACCGTATCCAGACACCATGCACATTGTCATCGTTCGCGACCCATTGAAAATCACCAGCTAGGCCTTTCCTGCATTTCATCTCGTATGGCGGACTACGTGTCATGCAGTAACTGCGACTGGTCCCGATACAAGGACCTGCGTCTTGACTGTAACCTGAAGTGTTTGAACATCGCGCTGACAGTGCTCAAATATAAATCCTTGCTTAGAAACTTGTTCCACTTCATTATCGCTAGCTTTTGCCATAGTGTAAAATTGGCAACGACGTCTTAGATTTTTTTTTATATTTGGACATTTGAATTATTCGCAAGCAGAATCTGGGCTGAGGTAAGGTTATCGGAATAACTGAGTTTGCTCTGTGATGATAGCCGCGACTAGAGTCAACAGTGTGAGCCTGGCTATATACATAGTGTTCTTCAGCGAATAGAGCGCAACACACAGTAAAGGACCAATTCCGTGAGAAATGCTTAACAATTCTAAGTATTCAATCAACCGTCAACAGAGAGCGTTTCTTTCAGAACAAGGGCGGCGGAACAGGGGGGGGGGGGGGCTGGTGGCCCGGGCCCCTCCCACACCAATAATTTTATTGGGTGGGCCTCGCCCTCCCAATAATCCAAGGTGAGTTGAAATGTCAATTTCTTAGTACTGATAGTTTCTTATTCTAGCTTTACAACAATGGTCAAGGGGCAACCACTCTCACTGCCCTCTCATAAATCCGGCCCTGCCCACATATTCGCGCCTGACAAAGGGTTTCGTGAAGCTTAAGTAAAACTAGCATGCAATTGAATTTTACATTGTAGGAAATTTATCTGCAGGTTATATTGAAATCACTTACTGGCTACATTTTGCAACTCGAGAAACTAAAGGCAAGAGGGGGATTTGAGACGGATGGTACTAGGAAGCAAAGAATGCAGCGGGAGGACTCAATAGGACTAAAATAAAACTTAGCCGTGACGACCGCACGTAGCAAATTTACATCACATCGACGAAATATTTGAGTGTGGGGCCTCAGGTCTTCGCATGTTGTTTTCTTGAACATATCACCGTATTTTTTCGATTTATTTCTTTTAACTCCCGCTCATGACTGGCCAGCTACTTGAGCTGCAAAATACCGTAAAATGTTGTCGCCAGTACAGAAAGTTCGAGCAATAAGCTAATTGTTACTGTGGTTTCTCTCGCGTACAGAATTGCCTATAATGGTGCTCATATTTGTTGGTAAGGAATAAATATGTTCGGTGAAGAGCACTGTGAACTGAATATGAAGTGTAAATAAGACTTCAATCAAGAAAAAGACGTTCAATCAGGTCGCCGATGAGGAACAAATTTGGCGCTAGTGCTGTGAAAGTTTCCACCAACATACACTGCAATTTTCTATAGATAATTGCTAAATTAGTATATATTATCTTAGTTTATTTAAACGTTAGAGATAAATTTCGCAATTTAAGACGATTTTACTGGTTTAATTAGTTAGTTAAAATACTCCTAGGTTGCTCAGCCATAGATTCGTCGATGATGACGTCACTTTTTGGTACTAATTTCTCGTGAGTCCTCCTGTTACGCTCTTCGCTTCCTGGATGGTACAGTCACTTCGCCTCGCTAATTTGCTCAACCTTTATTATTACAGGTCCAGTTTTGATGATTCTTAAGCCAATATAGTCACTCTCATTTCAACTACTGTAGTCTGATCTGGGGTAAAGCCTCTGAATATCTGATATCAGAAGTACAAAAAGCCCAGAACTTTGCAGCCAAAGTTGTTCTCAATGGAAAATTTACTAAAC
>LQNS02007215.1:28953174-28976168 GCA_001587735.2 Parhyale hawaiensis | reverse complement strand
GTTTGTTGAAGTGTTTTACTCAAGATGTTATTTCAGCCTGTCTATATAGAATACCTAAGGATGACAGCACGACAAAGGATCAATGAATGAAAGAAGAAAATTAGGAAGTAAATAAGAGAAGAGGAGATTCCGCACCGGTCTAGAGGCATTATAGGCAAACGTATAGGTTATTGCGTGAATTCTTCACGCACGGGTCCACTAGTAATATTAATAAATTTTTTCGGTACAAATATTAGATTTATTTTTCCATAACCCTGTGTATGTGTCCAATCCTCATTATACTTTTAGATTATTAGATTAGATAGGCGGCAGTAGACGAACCAATAGGCCCATTCCCAAAGAGACACCAGAACTTTCACCCCGGCCCTCTATGAGCTATTGCCAATATGTTAGCAGGATATAGAGTTGTGGGGAAAAAGAGAAAAAAGAAGAAAGAAAAAAAAGGGGGAGAAGAATCTCAGCCAAAGAGATGATCATGAATGCACGCAAGCATGATCGATAGCCGCTGATATGCGGACATGTCAAATTGTGTAGTTGGAGCGGAAGTGAGAAGAAGACGGATATAACGTTATTATTTGGAGCTTGAACCAATACAGTAGGGCTCCTATATATAGAGTATGCAGCCAAGAAAACAAAAGACACGTTCAAGTGGGAAGAGAGTTTAAGCCTTTGAAGCTTAGCTTGTATGAAACTGCAGCCAGTGGTTTGGGTTTCTAGATATTAAAACATGTTGCAAATGTTAGAAGGAACATTACGTTGAGCAGGCTGAAAACTCAATGTTTTCGAGTAAAATTGACGTTCTGAAAGTCTCAAAACTAACAGATTAGAGATCAATATATAAAACACAGAACCCCGAATCGAATCGAGCGTACTTGTCTGTAATTTCAATAAAGTCAAGCCTCCAGTGCTTAATTTCTGTGCCCAATCGAACGTACCCTTAGGCCGGCTGCACACTAACAATTTTCGTTGCCGCTGGGAGCTTAGAGGCAACTAAACTTATCCGTGTACGTAGCTACGGCACGGCTTCAGCTGCACAAAATTTAACTGCTTCAAAAATTTTCAAATATTTCAGTCGCTACTGCAATTTCTACACCCTAGCGAGTGGCAATGTTGAACTTTTAACGACCAACGACCGCTCTTAATTATGAGCGGTTGGTGTTCACAACGATTGGTATTTTAAGAATTACAGCACGATGTTCATAGACGTCATTCTGAAGTCACGGCCACGGCTGCGCAGTCGGATAAGCTAAGTTGCGTCTAGGCTGCTAGCGACAACGAAAGTTGTTAGTGTGCAGCCGGCCTTAGACTTAGAGTAACGACTCTATCTAAAGTTAAGGATATCCTATGGTCAGGCCAATAGTGGGCGTACCTTAGTTCTAATTCCCTTTGCCAATTATCAATGACACATTGAGGGCATATTCTTAGTTGACAGCACGACGCCAGGAAAACTACCCAACTGCCCGTTGGCTATAATAGATAATTATGTATATTAAAGTTGTTTATGGTCGTACTCTTCCATACACCTCTCTTGATATTAGTCACTATCACAACCTGGAACCGTAACCAACGTCACAAGGAGGATGTCCCATCATGAATTCTTCTCTATATAACTCTACTCTGTACAATTTAGCGTGTAAATCTCTGTTGACACTGGCACAGTTTGCTTGACTCATAATATTTGAGATGTGACGTAAAAAACAAACTTGGCAACTCTTTACCGACAAAGAGAACCTCATGCGGGACCCACTTTTAAATAAAGCTATTTTTACGAAAATTATTTTTAACCTTGGAATTAGAATAAGAATTATTTACACGCTAGGGGGCAGGAAAACTTATTTAGCTATTACTACTGTATGTATTATACTATTCATGTACGAGAGCATTTTCTTAAGTCTCCCTTAGTGTAGGGTCAACTAAATTTTGAGCCTTTACCGTTGCTTTAAGAAAATTCTTGTGCATGTGCAGGTTCACTGCTTAATATTTACTACCGTTGAGCCCGTCTGTCATTTATATTAATTTCGTTTATTGTTTTACTGGTAGAAAAATATACCGTATTTAAAACTGAAATGATTAACCTTTATCCCTTATTTTTGTAAGTGGTTCAATGATGCGCTTACAAATTTATTGTGTTAGAAGAGATGAATCACAACTTCTTCAACCAATGCGAGTTAGCTACGGGATACAGTCTCTCTACAAATATCGCACAGTGCATGTATGCCAGTTCATAAATTTTTATGAACGTAATATTTGCTTGGAGAGAGTCTTGCCTCACACGATGGCAACACTGCAGCGTAAGAATAGCGAACAACAAAGATAAAAGTATCTGCTCTGTGGCTAGTCACTCGTGAACGTGACGAGATGTTGCGTCTCGGACGTGTCCAGGGACGATTGCGCTTCTCTTTCGTATTTGTAACGGAAATTGCAGACCAACAGTAGCACAGAGACGTCACGTTGTTGCTAGAAGAACAGCGAATAACTTATATGCCTCAGAAAGAACATTTAAGGATATATATTTTTCTGCTGAGAAAATGTAAGCGGTTGCTGTTCACTGTCCCTGCAGGGAAGAATGAAACTTTGTTTCAAGGAGAAGAGAAAGAGTGAGTGGGTTGCCTCTGCTAAGAGCGTGGGCACACGTACGCAAAAGTTGCAATACAACGCAACTTTGTATTCGACTGCACTGCAGCTCCCTAGGCTGCGGCTTAGACATTGCTATGCCACTGAAAAGAATATCTAAGGTATGAGTGGTTTCTTGCAGTTTGTGCGTTATAAGAAGCAGCAATGGTGAAGCTTTGAGAATACCTCCTACTTCTGTGTTTGTTTAAAGTTGCAATGACGTACAGTTTTAGCTTGACATTCCAGCACCGTTCATGAGTAGTAGTCACGGCAACGTGACGGCCGCAAGGAAAAGATGCGTGACTGAGCAATTTTGCGATAGTGTGTCCACGCTCTTACACTAGACTAAGAGCAGACGGCGAGACGTTCAACTCTTGAAAAAAATTAAAATTTTGGGACCTGCGCAAGAAAGGGAAATCCACGAGTTATCGTTAGTCAAACGAGCAGAGACCAGTGGGGCATACAGCGCATACCAGATGCTTTTCGTCAGTTCATGTAGAACACGTAGCTATGAAACCCCACATACTGCCCTAAGTACATATATCCTCCCTACTACATACATATGCTGTAATGTTCTAATTTCGACATTAAGGAAAGAAATCTAGTCAAATCCAGACACCAGTTACCCCGATCGAACAGGCAGCTAACAACTGTACTTGAGAGTATACTCGTAAGATCCAAACGTGACCCCACGCCGTTATGAAATGATGACATTGGTATATGGCACAGAAACAGTACACTTCGCTGGCCGGTTGCCCACTAACAACTCGCGTTGCCGCTAGCAGCCTAGGCACAACTTAGCTTATCCGACTGCGCAGTTGTGGCCGTGACTTCAGCATGGCGTCTATGAACATCGTGCTGTAATTCTAAAATATCAATCGTTGTGAACCCAAACCGCTCATAATTAAGAGCGATCGTTGAAAGTTCAATATTGCCACTTGCTAGGGTGTAAAAATTGCAGTAGCAGTTAAATTTTGCTCAAGCTGAAGCCTTGCCCTATAGCTACGTACACGGATTAGTTGAGTTGCCTCTAAGCTGCTAGCGGCAACGAATGTTGTTAGCGGGCAGCCGGCCTAAGAGTATCTCATATAATTGGAAATATTGAAGGTGACACGAACGTTTCACTAAGAGATTTTATACAGTGGTTCTGATAGATAATAAATTCACTGAAAACGAGTACCACAACCTGAGCAAGTAATTAGTTTTGCAGACAGACACAATTCTAATGCCAGAAAACGTGCTCAAGAATGGAAAGCATTTAGCACGACACATCTGCCAGGTACTAACACCTCAGTCTTTTAATAAACCTCTTGATAGCTGCAAAACCACCGACCAAATACCTACCATTAAATTTAGCAGTTTCACGAAAGATGTAACATTACAGCGTATTTCATGAAAGAGTAGTAAAATTTCGTGTATATGCTTCATCAAATGGGCACTTCTAAGAGTTACGTACAAACGGCACAATACATCTTATGGACTACACTATAGTGCATTGTAGTGTAGAATACACTATAGTGTACTGTTGGTATAATGCATTTCCACCTACGACGTGTTCATAATATAAATTTGTTTCAAGCTTTAGACAACTCCTCGTCCATCCAGCGTAAGCATTCAACTTGGCAAACAGCTTCATTTCAGTCCTACAGATGACATTCACTTCACTTCGCGTCACTTTATGCCTAATGTTTGCTAACACGCATCTTTGTACGAGAGTTTTGAGTGGTTTGAATAAGCTATTCAGAATGAAAAACTGGACTTCCTAGCTATTGCTTGAGTTTGGACAGAGGTAAGCAAATGCATAGCTATATTTTATCAGGCATAGGACTGTTAACATGTTAGAATGCCATCGACGATTGGAGTAATTTTTTCAACTGCAGCGAGCGTTTGAATGTTTGTTGATTCCCGGAAAGCAAGAGAAGCAAATAAAGCTTTCTTTCCAAGTTGTAATTTACGGTTAACTTGATGTGCAGAATACATAATATAATTAAGTTACTAGTGAGTAGTGACACTTGCTCAGTCAGCTAACTTTACAGTTAAAATATTAGTAAACCTTCTGGTAGACACACAGCTATGTTTATGAGCACGCAGGAATGTGTTCGATCATTTTCTCCTACCTATCGACAACCGACGACTGTAGTATCAAATATCAATCCAAGTTCACGAAGTTAGTCAAGGAGTTAGCAGTCAAGATTCTTCTTTGCTCCAGTACCGTCATGAAATAGTTTTCTCTTATGGCTGTAAGCATAGAAAACTACACACGTTTTCTTCAAGGCCAGACGATAGAAGGGCATTTGCAAAGTTATTATCAACCATCGTATATCTAAATAATAAAGGGAAAGTCAGTTGTTAAGTCGGGAGGAAAAATGTAGAACTTCAGTAGTAACAATAATAAACAATAAGGGCAATAATATATAATACATTTCTAATATTACTATATCATACATGTTGTTAAAATCCAAGTAAATCCGGACGTTTCTGATATTCACCCATCATCAGCGAAAGTTAAGAACATGATTTTATTTATGGAAAAAGGGGAAGCAATTTTCAGTAGAAATTCTAAACTCTACGTACAAAAGTAAGGAAGAACACACCTAATTCAGGATCGCTATGGGGAAATGAACTTTGCATTTCATTAAGGGAGGGTTTCAACTTGGGAATAAAGATGGATTCTAATATTTTCAAATCACTAAAATACGGGGATCTAGAGAGAATTTTGAATTTTTCTAGCCTGACGGGAGCACAATAGTTCGCTGCATGGAGTCTGACATTTGAATGGGGAGGGTTAGCTAACTAAGGGGAGTACGGCACGTGGACTTCGGCCAGCATGTTCAGATGCCCTTACAGAGAGCCAACGGGAAGTAAATCCCACGTAGCAAGATGCACAATTGGCACAACTAAATTCATAGATAAGGGATCTTCCCATGCCAGCAGGAAGCACGTCCTTGAATTTAAAAAGAGAACGGTGGTATACTTATTAGACAAAATTATTCTAAAGCGGATGTTGCTCAAACTTTGGTTCAATATCTTTATGAGCTCTGCTCGTAATTTATCTGACTGCGGACCTAAATATGTGAAACTAAAATGCACGTTATACTGTATTACTTCACAAGGACACGGTCGGCGGAGAGAATGGTATCTCAAATTTTTTTTAATCTGGGAATTAATGAGCCCTAAAGGATAAAAATTGGCATAAAAGTACGCACTTAGAATTGTAATTTGTCATGTAAATGAAAATAGTTAGTGTTAATCCTATAGCCGCGATACAAAAGAGTTTTGATAGCATTCAACTTAAAATTATGTGGAACATAACTAAAGAAACTCGTACCTAAGCCCGTAAATGAATCCTTGCGGAATACGGAAGTTTGAAAACCAAGTTTCTTACGTGTAACCCTTATATCTAAAAATGATAATTTGTCATTTACTTCGGTTTCACAATTGAAATTCATGCTCGGATGCCTGGTATTGAGGTAGTTGAGAAATGTCGATACGTGGGATTTGTGCCTGAATAGAAGAAAAGTATCATTAATGTAACTTCAATAGAAAACTGGACTGAACTCTTGCGGACATTAATCTAACCAAGTCTCTTCATGGAAGCAGATAAATACATTCGCAAATGTGGGGCCAAGGGGAGACCCATGCCAAGGCCGTCTACCTGCTAATACAAAGTTCTGTTAAAGACAAGAAAAAAGAATTCTTTTGTACGTATAGTTTGGAATTTCTACTGAAAATTAGGATCTGCATCACCGACTGATTGTCATGGTGAGGCTGCGTTAGACTTTTGCACTTTGTCTAGTTGTGTGCAGCAAGTTACGACTGATGTCCCGGACTTGATGACGTTTCAGTTGGCTCCCCTATTGGCTCTACGGACCACTCAGATCTTGTTGTGTCCTTGGACCTGAACCAGGTTGTTCCTGTGGTAGACACCAGGAGAGTGGTGTTGGTTGAGAGTAGGGCTAACTGGGTGGCTATTTCTCAGGCAGTAAGGGTGTTACCTTGGAGCCAGAATATTCACAGTGAGGATCCTGCCTGTGAGCTTAACGACTTGACTGTGTCCATTTTGGAGAGGTTTGTCCCTAAGAAGACTATTCTTGTGAGGTCTCGGGATAAACCGTGGTTTGATGACCAGTGTCGGTTAGCTTTGAAAGCTAAACAGACAGCTTGTAAAAGTAAATCCATCTATACATCTTTGATGCATAGGCTATCAATACGGTGGATTTTTTATTTTAAATCGTGAAACTTCCTTTTCAATTTATTGCAGAGAATAAAGCTTTTATAGAGGAGACAGGATCGGTGAAAGAGTAGAGGTTGCCATTTGCAATTGGACATATTATCTTATAATCTTCACTGGGAGGAGCTGGGCGGACCTATACGCTAAGTTCAAATGCGCTTCCTCTCTAAATAGGAGCAGCAGTCTTGTGAAATATTAACCACACTATGCCAATAGAGTTGGTATCATTTGTGCTACGCTTGACGAGAAAGCCACAAGCACACAGCCCATCCCTGTAGAGCTCTGGCTCCATAGTTTCCGACATAGTATAATCATTTAGTGTCCCATCAGGATCTTTCACTATATCATCTTTTTTTTAGAATTTTATATCCATCATTGGCGTAGTGTTGAGAGTCTTTCAGTACTTTGTACAGTAACTCAAGCGCGATCTGTTTTCAACTTTTCATTGCACGCCATTTTGTTATCCACACAGCACCGAGAAGATACTTGTTGAATCTAGCTGCACATCATTTTACACTGGTGCTTGTATTAGCCTTTCATCAGTGGATAGAGATGTGATTGCATCATTATCTTCGTATTTCCTTACAATAATACCATATAGTAATCTCACGTAATAACAGGGCAGCACTCAACACCTCTATTATCCTTATAACTTAAAATGATGTAGTCAAGTACATTGTAGCTTCCATACGGTATTGGAATCGCAACACCGAGCATCTATATTGAAAAAGTATTAAATACCAAATATTATTAATGTGAATTTTGAGCCATCATTTTCCCAAGAAAGTATATGCGCGTAGTTCTTATAGCTGCATTAATGAACATCAGATTTTTTTCCACTTTCATGTCAATAGGTTTTACGGTTAATTGACGGATAATTCAAATATAATATTTCTTAAGTTCAAAAAAAGGCTCTGAAGCAAGAAGCAATGTGCTTATGGGAATGAAAGGTATGTGTTGATCAGTAAACGGTGAGCGATAGTCATTGTATTTTAGGACAGATATGTAAATATCTTACAATTGATAGCACCCGCAAGCGAAGAGAAGATAATGTTTCCGTTGAAGATTTATATACATTTGTATATTTGTCTATCCACCCAAAGAGAGGGAGGAGTTGAGCAATGTTCATAATTTTTTGCAAGGAGTCTGGTGGGCTGAGCTAGATGGCCATAAAAAATGATGGCTATGAATGTTGTTGACTGTCCACCCAAACAGAGGCCGAAAGAGTTGAGTCATAATAATAATTTTTAGGTAGTCATGCAGGTGGGTTGACTGAGATGTAAAAAATGGCAAAAATCTTGAATTAGCTGGCGATCAAAATGACGACGTTGAATCTATAACTAAAAAAAAAATTTTTGCAGAAGGAGTTGAGCAATGCTCATAAATTTTTGTAGGGAGTCAGATGCGTTGACCTAGATGTGATCAATGACAAAAAAACTATGATTAACTGGCCATCAAAAATGACGGTGGTGAATTTTGTTGCCCGTGCACTCAACAAGAAGCAAAAAGAGTTGAGTCATGTTAAAAAATTTTTCAGGCAGTTCGGTTTATTGACTGAGATGTGAAAAATGCCAGAACTCAGGAGGAAGCTGGCCATAAAAAATGACGGAGCTAAATTTACCCCACCGTGGGTAATGGTCTTACGTTTGGGATGTCCAGCGAGCATCTCACAGGCCCTGATGGGATTGTAAGCTCTCCAGCAGGTATCAAAGGATATCTCTGCAGCAATTAATGCCGACTGTCTCCGTCATAAAAATACCCAAAAGTCATTCATCAGTGCTACATTTCCTTTTGATTCCTGGTCGTTTGGCTGTGCTTCTTTTTCTGCTATTTTATTTCATTTTCCTTGCCCGTTTGGCTGCTATTTTATTTCGCCTTCCAGACTCTTTTGGTGCTCCTCTTCTTCTGTTTTATTTAATTTTTTTGTGTTTTCCCTTTGCAATTTTATTCGTCTTTTTAGCCCGTTTAGGGTCACTCTTTTTCAAAATTTACTTTGGTTTGGTGCCCTCTTCTACATTTTCCCCCTGTTGGCTGCTCAGGGTCCTTTGGGCCACCGCCCCATTAGCTCCCCTCTTTGCACGCCAGAGAAAATGTAAACGACGCGAGTTGGACTCATGAGAAGCACTGTGCAAGAAAGCCATGCTATGTACTCTCTGTGATGTCAGACAGGACATTGACTTGCCTAACTTAGCCTTATCTGACTCAACCCCACCATACCAAATATCACAGTTTGAATGCTAGCTTGACCAAAGCACTAGAGAGGCAGCGAGGTGGACCAAAGGCCATGGGTGGACGCTCCTACACTGAAACTCTACCGACAGCACTAACCTAGTTTCGCATCCAAACACACGCATCAGTGTATTAACCTGTTCTCTGTGCGATGTATGGACAACATTGGACATAGTTATGTACTTTTTTTTAATTAAGCCTCAACATCGGTAATTCAGCTCAAAAAGATGACAGTAGACACCTCCTTTGCAGAGCTCAGCCCGCTTACTTAAGTGACCCTATAGTGCCAACTTGTTGCAAAGACCATTTCTCATGATTTGTCGTACCACTTCCCTGCTGCGCACCATAGTTCTTAAATTGATTGCAAATTAGTGCTGCAGGTCTGACAGAAAATGAAGAGCCAAATAAATGAATAGATTAATACTTTGTAGTCTTGTGTTTGGTTTGCCCAGTCGGCAGAATGAGGAGCGAGCTAGCCAGCGTGAAATAATGTCAAAATAAAATGAATTCAAGGAAATCTCCCTTTTCTTCGCCGTTCTTTATAGTTCTGCCCAGCTGAATATCGTTTATTGCTCAGAGATACTTATGACGACGTCAAAGAACAGAATTCAAGCTTAACAAAGTGACCTCCTCTTCTCCTCCACTGCCGTTGGGCAAAAAAAAATTATCGCTAACAATATCGACAGGGGAACCTAAAAACCAACCAATCTAGCATTAACAAACCAGTAACCAACTGTGTATTCTCATCAAGTGGGAAGTTAGTTCAGAGGCTTATACGAATATAGGGTCTTTACGTAATATTTTGCTCAGTATTAGACCGCCCAAAAACATGCTATCCAGTGAAATTCTCCCAAAATTTTTGGAATGGTTATATTCCTGCCCCCTTCACTAAGTTGGTGTAGAGGACGACGGAGCATCAGCGTAAATAACCTAATCTACAGCTCAAAAGCACACATTGCCGCGTTGACAATTGACTGCCCAGACCGCAGCCATAACGTGTATCCAACATGCCTCGGCGGCTGTGAAAGCGATGCGCTGACAGCAGCTCCTTTGTTTCAATCACAGGTCATTAAAGACCGAGATGAGAGAAAAGAAGCTGTGTAGGAAAAGAAACTGGCACAATCAAATATTACGCTTCAGTTCTCCGAGCTAAGAGCTGTGGATTTTTTCAGGAAGTGTCTGTCAACTTTTGGAAAGTGCGCTTTTGTGGTGGCAAGATCTACAAAAGGAGAAAGCTGTCTAGTCTTTTCTAGCTCCATTTTCGTACGTGTTGCCTAAGGTGATGTGCTACTGGTAGTTTTAAATTGCTGTTGAGTTGTGAAAAAAGGAAAAAGGCGCCATTGAATACAAAGGACAAATGAAGCAGAGAAAATAGGCTGGAGGTTTCCCGAGCTACATGAGAGGAGCGCTAAATTTGCCACTTGGAATCCAATTGCATATAATTGCAGGTGTTACGCCCGGTGCCCACGTAACAACTTTCGTTGCCGCTAGCAGCCTAGAGCTAACTCACCTAATCCGACTGTGCTGTCGTGACCATTACTTCACCATGATATCTATGAAAATCGTGCACTATAATTCTTAAAATATCAATCTTTGTGGACTTAAACTGCTCATAATTAAAAGCGATCGTTGAAAGTTTACCATTGCCACTTGCTATGACTTGAAAATTGCAGAAGTCACAGAGATATTCGAGAATTTTTTCTGCACTTACATTGTGCGGAAGATGAAGCCGTGCTGCGGCTACGAAAACGGATTAGTTGAGTTGCTGCTAGGCTGCTAGCGGCAACGAAAGTTGTTACGTGGGCACCGGGCTTAGATGCACCCGATTACGCTCAAGATGGCTTGAAATATTTAATGAAACAGAATTGAGTGTTCGGTCATCTCATGGGTAATTTGCTTGGGGTGAACGCCGTGACACCAATAACTCTATCCAAATTAATTTCCCCACCTGTTTGCAGGACAGACAAATGAAGCCTATATATTGAGTTTAGCGTAAATCATCTCTGTCATGATAATAATAATCATCGGTAGAGTTTTTCCTCTCTAATTATGAGTAACTTTGTTGGTACAGGGAAATGGAAAGTCAATATACTCGTACAGTCGACCCGTTAACGTTAAACCCGAATTTCCGCTAACGGTGGTATTTTTTCCAAGGGGGCAAAATGTGTATAAATATACCGCTTAGGTCATTGAAAAGTAATACGCGTAATTGTATGCATTACAAACAGACGTGTTCATCAATATCCAATAAGTAAACGAGAGAAAACGATTCACGTTGGCTCTAAAACTATGGTTCCTTTTTTATCAGCACCGTAATCTCGTCATCTCTGACTTTTGACCGCATTAACCGCTTCTGTAAATTTCTCGAAGATCCGTTCTTAACTTTTCGAATAATGCTGCTGACAAAAATTAGTCAAGCACATGAACAGACCTACCGATCATTACCAAAATTTATTCACATGTATTTAACATTTCTAACAATTCCTGTAAATTTCATGTAGATCCGTTCATAATTTTTTGAGTGATTTTACTTACTATAATAACATCAAATTCAGAGATAGACAAACAAACGAACAAGCAGATCATCACTAAATATTGACCATTTAATCTTCATGATATACTTAAAAACTCATGTAAGTTTCATAAAAATCCGTTCTCAACTTTTTCAGTTTAGGCTCCATTCACAAAAGAGGTAGACAAACAAATGGTTGAACGGATCTTCACCAAAATTTAATAATTTTTTACTGATAACATACCAAACAATCTCTGTAAATTTCGTAAAGATCCGTTCATAACTTTCTGAGTTATCTTGGTGACAAACAAACGGTCAAACAGACAAGTAAACTAAACAAAAACATAAACTTCTAGGCGGAGGTAATAAATGTTAAATTTATTTATTAATGTTAAAAAATTATAGCGCCATGGCGATCGCCATCAGAACTGACAGCCTCGAACTGATTTTTCCTACACTTTTGAACTTGTATATTGGATATTCAGAACTCGGGACGCTGCCTGTTAAATCCGGAAATCCGTTAATGGGAGGGTTGACCGTATAGAGAATCCTAGCAAAAATTGTAAGAATTCAGATATAACCAAAAGACTCATTCACAGAAAAATTATAACTTATAACTAACAAAGCAACAATAATCCACATTATCTATATCGAAAATTTTCGAACTGTAGTGTCTTTATAATAAGAATGTACCCAGTTTATTGAAAGTTTTACAGATTCACAGCCGTAATGTATAACTTGATTCGATTTCTGTTAGACAGTGCTTACTATTTTTTCACGAACATTTGGTTTCTTATCTCTGCGTAAGAAGTGCAATCTTTACTTAATATTGATTTTAAGATTTTCCCACCTTTGCCTTACTTGTTTCATACGAGATAATGGAGATAATCTTTTTCAATTAGCTTTAACTTTTCGGATTTTTAATCCTAAACGCATTCTTCTCCATTTTGAATCGAGTTATAGGCGGTGAATGCAAATAGATTTACCTTGTGACTGACAATAAACATTCAACCCTGCACGCGGCGCTGCCCCACACGTAATCGGTTCGGCAGCAGCGCCTGCAAGTTATTGGAAAGATATTGTTTAAATAAAGTCGACAAACATATCAATCTCTACAGACGGACACCAAAAGTTGCGCAAACACACAACTCTAAAAGTGGGTAGCGGCGGCCACTTAAATTGCAGCCCAGTCGCAAAATTAGGAACGCCGGAAGTTTTGTGCGCCTCGGGTCATTTTTACCCTTGTGATATTTATGGCCGCGAGTGCCCAGCTCTGGATAACTCGTTGCTTCTCTCCTGCTGCTCTCCGAGCCCAGCAACGAGCACCCCCCTACCCACCCACACACACACGACCAGAGACATAGCAAAACCACAACCTCTTATGCGAAAAATCAAAGTAAGTTTATTCAAGTATTTATTTTATTGATTATTTTTATTAAAACTTCACGCCTGCGCCACCACGGACAGGTAGTACAACCCAAATGAAGCAGTTTACAACGCCGGGAAGCCCAAAACGCAGCTAAAGAAAATACAACAAAAAGCCATTAACACCTGACATTATTTGGTATCCCAGACACCGAGTACTTGAATCGTCTTGAATGTAGACAACACGAGGATCTCGTGCTTCGAATGGTACCGTAAAATAACTAGCAACCCACATCCTGCCGCGTAGCAACACATCAGTGACACCCCTGCGACAGGCACTGAGATCCTCGACCGAGCAGGTACTGCCTCCGAGGAGAGAACAGGCATAATTCTGTCCCCTCCACAGCCTTGTTTCATTACAGCCAGCCTATATAGGGTGTTTTTTTTTATGCGGACAAATTTCAACCTTAGGCAGAGAAACTCAAAATAAATCGATTTTCAGGAATGATAAATGCCCAAAACTCCTTAGTTTTCGAGTTACAATGAATTAAAGAAATTGAAAGCTTCAAGTAGAGTACTACGTGGGCGCCAATGTTAGCGCTAAATTTGATCGTACAGCACGTTTTCCGACCATATTCCTGCCCATGCGTTTACATTGAATTGATGTTGACGATTATTTGAGCAAATGACATGGGGATTATAGAGCTTGAGCCCAATGATAATTATTGTGAATGTTAAAAACCCCATCGCGAGTAAAAGACGCTTCATCTGTGGAAAAGAATCAGCTTGGAGAAGTTGGGATCCCTTGTTCTCTGTTGCATGAAGCTCTCTGAAAATTGTGCACAAGATCCAAAAGCTGGTGGCAGCAAGCATTCATTTTTTTTCTGGATACGGTACGGATGTGAACTCAGACGACGTAATTAGTGTCAGCCATACAGTAGTCTGATTACGTTAAATGCGAAGTGTGAAACTGCAGATATTTTTCCTAACCGTGAAATACTTGCGGTTTTTATTGTAAAAATAATGTAAACTGCTTTGGTGAAGTCGGAAACGTGCTGACAGACCATATTTAACGCTAACATTGGCGTGCACGTAGTATCCTACTTAAAGCTTTAAATTTCTTTAAGTCATTATAACTCGAAAACTAAGGTGTTTTGAACATTTTATCATTCATGAAAATCGATTTATTTTGAGTTTTTATGCCTATGGTTGAAAACTTTCCGCATAAAAAACACCCATGTATATAGAGCCTGCTTAATTAATATGAGATGAATTAATTATTACTGATGAGCTAAACCCGTTGGACTTGTACCACACCCGTCCTCTATAGAACAAAAAGAAGCCACTGCTTTCTAATGAGCAGCTTCTATAGAAACTCTAAAACAGGAAATTTTTCAGGCCGTAAATCCTTGATGAACCTAACTAATAAGGCAGAGGGGTTAGGGGAGGGTTAGCCGTATCAGTGACGCACGGTTTACTGCAGACAGTTCGGCTTACGGCTTTGTACAATAAACGCCCTATAACCCGACTCATGATGGTTTCTGGGGTGTTGCCTTTAGCGGTATACTCGAGGTTTACACGTACACAGTGCCATCCATATGTTGTGTTAAATGTACGTATAGTCGGTGCTCCAATCAAAGTTCGGTTGGTACAGTACAAAAAAAAAACTCCCTTAAAAACTACCAAAGGAACCCAAAGGAGCCTAAAGAAGACGAAAGTTAAGTGATTACAACTAAAAACCATTCTTTCAATTATTGATACTAATATTCTACTATTCAATTTATCTAAAGCCCTTTAGAGGCCCTACAAATAAATCACACAAAATGTTATCCATCGAAAGGGAAAAAATCTAATAGCAATTAGTAAAAAAAAACGGTATTTATTTAGTACACTTTTATTCATGTTTCAAATGTTTCCACCAGTGTTTTTTTTACTGTAAAGACTTTGATGAGCTTCTTTAACCTGATCTTATGAACCGTAACACATCAGCCTCTGAACGGAATCTAGCCTGTATTGTTTCGTGGTGGTTCTGAAGGGATTTTTGATATGTTTCAACTGAGAAAGTGAGCATTCAACAGATTTGTCATTTGGTGGCCACGCATGTTGAAAATATACGATGATGAATCTGTGGGGCCTCCCCCCCCCCTTCCCTTGCTGCCATAAGCACGTTCTTGCATTACCTAATGATATAATCCAGTCCTGTAGAAAGATTCAAACTCTTTCATATTTTCTCTCTACATATATGATGGCTGGCATAATAACCAGTTGTTAAGAGTGTTGACAGCGGAACTTTCGTTAGGGTGTTAGAGCTAAAAAACATAAGGTGATAGGTATGCCTAGGTTAGGTTATATTAGAGTATGTTAAAGTAGTTGAAAGGAGCGTTCGATTAGGCCCCAAAAATAAGCCTTTAAGATTCGACTTGTCCGAAACTTCACGCAGTTGTCTTGGTTTCGGTTTGTTGATTCAAGTTTCAAGCGTTGATTGTTGATCACTGACCCGTGTGACTGACTGGCATTTCCCGAACTCAGTTCACCCACTCTGTCGAAGGTTAATCGGCCAATTTGAAGCACATCCAGCACGATTCAGAACAAAGAAGCTAAAGTTCCTGTCTGCATTTCCATATTAGTAAAGTCAAATGGGTTTGGCTGAGATTGACTTTGATGGCCCATACGAAAGTGCCCTATAGGATGGGATGGGTTAGTAGTACCTAATTGGATTCTGCTAAATGCTTCGATTTAGAAAGGCTCGGTTTACCGCGTCTTAGTACGAAATTCTTAGCTTTAGCAAATTAAGCGCGAAATTTGGCGTTTAGTAACGGCTGCATTCCCGCTCCAATTCCACCACTAAAATTTCTGTCCCCAACACAAAGTAGCGAAACAGACAAAACAAACAATAAGTGCTATGTTTAGTCGTATATATTTAATTTAAAAATGTAATAGTTACTCTGTTACCTGAACAACCTCTCATTCGAACCGAGCATTACTAATTTTTCATCTATATACATATTTAAGGTGTCGTTACTCGAGCATATTTCTGTTTTTGGAGCCCGTAAAGACGGACTCACACAATAGCTATTGGTCCTCATGCGCGTCACCCAGTCCGACATTTGTTTTTATTGATCTTGGAACGAGAACCGCGCGTCCACCGCAGATTTACTAAAATGTTAGGCCTAACATCAGCTATCATAGCAAGTGTACCTTGAATAATTTCGAGTGTGTTTTCAAATTGGTAATAAATAAATAAAAACTCAAAAACTATTCCCCTTTCTGATCTTTAAACGGACACAGCAACAGCGAGTACCGGTAAGGATGGTCGTTAATTTGCAGTCGCATACAGCTTCTCTCATTTTTGAAGCCGTTCATAAGACGGACTCACTCAACGGATCGAAGACGTAGGACGTAGCGTGAGAAAGCTCCTTGATTTCTAATTCACTCTAAAGTGGAAAACTACCCGGAACTTCAGCAGCGAGGGCTAAGCCAGCTGACGTGATAGTCAAAACTCACGTAAATGCTTTCGAAAACTCTCTGTCGTGTTTACCAGGGCACAAGAAATCAGTCAGAAATGGACCAAATTAAGACCAAAACTCGTTTTGTTAGCCTGTCTTTGCTGAACCGCTTCCAGGGACCACTCCAGTTTGATTAACGAAGTACTTCTTTAAACACATGTCTGGTCATATTCAACTTTCAGTACTTACGGTTTCAATTCGACCGCAAATGAGCGAAACCAAATTACTTTCGAGACACGTTCTCTCCATGACAAAATATAGACAATGCGTAGAAGGTTAGAGTTCATATATAGCTGCATTGAGGATAAGCTTACTAGCTCCAGGACTTCTTTGAGAAAGTTACTTACAGGATTTTTTTTTGTGGCTCAAGTGACTCCATAAGTCGTCAAGGATCCGAAAGAAAGCAAACACGTAGCTTTCTCATTAAGTATAGAGCTATGGAATACAATTATGGCTCGAACTCGCACCATAAGGCGTTCGTTTCGCGGCAAGGGAACAATTATTGTGTATTCATTGTTTTAAACCGCAACATTCAATAAGAATGATAGTCGTATACAATCTGTATCATTAACTTGCTTTGTTCCTATAACATTGCCCAATGCCCATTCCACAACCTATACATATAAATTATAGTTCAATACAGATCAGAATGCCATTTAAATTTTCATTTCTTTTTGAAAACCAAATGGTCGTGTCTCAAAAATTCTAATCGCATTTTCATTCCCAGATCAAAGATTTAACAGTTTTTAGTTACATGTCTGCAGATTAGATGTGTATGAGTGACGACGATTAGGCAATAAAGAGTTTTTTCTAGGCGCTCATAAACACGAACTGTAGCAAAAAAAAAAATAATAAATAACGCAACCAAAAACTTTAGATTTCAATATTAGCTGTAAATGAATAACTGTACCTGGAAGAAAATCAGACTCACTGCAAAAACAAAAATCCCGCCACATACGTAGAGCAACCACTACGACCTGAGTGTGGCAGACACTGAATCTCGAACAGACATCACTCGCTGGTCACGGACACACGACTGGTGCTACACTCTGGTGCCGATACACCTCTAGTGTTCAGCTAGAGCGGCCTGTAGCAATCAGAGGATAGATTGCGCTTCTAGAGGAAAAACGCTACGTGGCTCATGTTAATAATTGGAGGGGTCAATACGTCTAGCGCAGCAAAGCCCGGACGTATAATGATTAAGGCCTTTCTCTACTTCTTGGGAATATTAGCCCTCCAATTAACATAATTGGAATGTTCTGATGCAGAATCTGTAATAACATTATGAGCCTCATATATTGAAAATGCAGGAGCTGCTCAAGATATTTTGCTATTTTCGCTTCAATTAAATATGTAGATAATTACAGATACAAATATTTTAAGTTGACTCTTTCAGTAATGAGTTCATTTTATCGTGCATTTCTGAAGAGAAAACAGCTGTTGTACCGCAAAACAATAATTTTTATTTATAATAATTTAATTGAAGTCAACTTTATATATGTATTGCATTCATACAGGTGTGCGCTCATATTGATACATTTGAAGTGCCGATGTCGCTATTGCCTGTATACTGTTCATTTGCTATACGTACAACCCTATGTGATTCTATCTCGGTTACTGTCTTAATAAAAGTATCTTTTTTGTTACAGTGCTGGTTTAAATGAAGCTTTAGACTAGTTCATTATTCATCTGAACGCATTCACTCCTCCGATTGTTTTTTAGCGTCGTTCTCAGCGCAACTTCGTGCACCCCACAAAAAGTTATTAAAATGTTAACCTCAAATTAATTAGTCTCCTCTGAAAGTGTCAGTGGGCAAGTTACGGGCATCTTTTTCAAAACAGAAATGAAATCAAACTCCAGAAACAGTGCACGTTTCTGCTGTGTTTAGGGCACAGTAACGCATTCGAACGAGTGGATGAGCGAGCACGTTGAGACAGATGACGTGTGAACTCGGCCTAAATGTTTATTTTTTAAAGGAAATTTCGATACTACTAAGGAATGACTAAAGTGGTCGACATAAGTTTAGAATAAGTGCATATGTTGTTTAAAACTTTGTAACTACCGGATCTAGATCATTGAATTTTAATGAAATATACGTTATAGAGGGTACTTTATTATTAAGTTTGCAGGCACAAACATTTCCCATAGTTTTAAATTACACGACACTAGGTAGAAAAATTTATGCTTCTGAAGAAAGAAATGTGTATTTTTGAATTACTTAACAAGCATATGAAAGCAAAGTTATAAACAAACGTCCCGATACTAAAACTTTGAGAAGATAACATTTAAGTTTCCTAAACATTACACCATGAGAAGAAACGTTCAGCTTTCGGAACAGAGAAAAAGACGCATGCAATCAAATACTCTGGCTTAATATAGCATCGATGGCTAAGAAGATAAGTTGGTTAACGCATATTGCAAATTAGTCATGTTTGGTAAGATTCGAGGAAAATGGTAACGGAAAACGTACAGTCCGTCCTCCCAAGCCATCCCCAAAGGCCCACTGCAGATTGCTTAGAATGGCTTCGGAAGGTCTTCAAAAATCAATTGCTATGAATGTTACAGCAAGAAGAGTTTGTCAAGCTTGACAGGATTCTAGAAGGTTTGTGTTTAAGAGAAGAAAGACGGCCCCAGCACTCAAAAAAAAATAATAATAATAACTAAAGAGTTGCTGAATGGAATGAGTGAAGCTAAGTTAACATGAACTGATAAAAACGAAGGAATGCAATTTTATCAGATGAAGAGAAATTTAATGTGGATGGCTGCTCGTCATATTGGCATGATTTGCGAGTAGATGGTCAGACTTTTTTTCGAAGCGGCCATTTTTGGAAGGGTCATTTATGATTAGGGGAGCCTTTTTCCCTAATGGGGAAAAAGTAGCCGATATGAAGGGTAGACAAACTGCTGTGAAGCACACTCGAGTTAAAAAACAATCTTCAGCCATTTCTTCCATGTCATGAGCAAAATGAAGTTTTTATTTTCAACAGGATAATACTGCAGTAGACTACAGACTGCTAAGCGCCCAAAGAAATTGCTTCCTCTCACAAAATCCACGTTCTCGAGTGACCAGCTAAGTCTCTGAACCTAAATCCACTTGAAGACCTATTTGGCTCGCTTTCTATGTAGGTTTATTAAAATGGTAATCAGTTTGTTAATAAGAAATCATTGATGGAATGCATTGATAAATGGGACGAAATACGCCTTGAAACCCTTACCTACAGATTTCTGACCTACAGATTTAACGAAATCGATGAAAAAACGATGCGTGGAGGCTCGTCAAACTCATGGTCATGCTTATGCTTGTAAATAGTGAACTAATTTGTATACTGTATTGGAAGGAATTGTTCATTAACAATTACACTTTCTCCCTAAACTTAGTTCCACCCCAAAGTCTTATGTTTTTTTAACTATAGCGAACTGTATTCCAAGACCTATACGGGAAATATTAATGTCAAGAAACTTAACCGTAAAGCACCTACAGTGATCTATATTTCATGAAAATAAATGATTTAGCAGCAGTATTTAAAAATTAGCAAGATATTTGTAGGTGACCTAAACTTATTTCTGCCACTTTACACTTATGAAGGCAAACTAGAAAGCCTCTGTGTCGTGCGACCATCACCCGCGGTAGGGGACAAATTCAACGAAATCATTTCTGATAAACGAGGCTACAGCACAGCTGCATTCGCTTAGATACTTGCTCTTCAATAATAGCAGAGGAAAAAATAAAATGCCCCGTTCTCCTGACGATCTGCCGCGGTGGAGGCAAATTCGTCGCGGTGGAGAAAATTCAACACCATTATTTTTTTATGGCTAGCTAGCTCTAGTTTTTTGGCATGGGTCACATCTAGGTCCACCCACCAAACTCCCAAACCCATCGACCACTTATTGGGTGGAAAGACTGCTATATATTGTAGTAGGTGGCGTTTTAATTGGAGTTCGTATTGAGTTCATGTTGAGTTCGTCACTGTACTTGGTTGTAAGAGTAAACTTCAGGGCCGAGTATAGTTACCAGGCTACAGGTTGGATAGTGATGGAATGCCGTCAAGATCTTCTTGTTTATTTACATCTCATTATACAAGACTTAGAAGATATGATCCAATGATAAGTAGCAACATGTTACTTGATAGATGCAGACTCTAGAAGACAAGGTCTACATCGAAATAGTGTTACAAGCAGAATGCCGTAGGCAATGTTGGTACTGCAATGTCAAGTACCGAATTAAGCTGACGCTTGATCATGCAAGCGCCTTAAATATCTATGAATCCCGGCTTCATTAGAACACCGGTTGCTTCCGCCGGAATATAGTCGGAAGTCCTTCTGTAAATTACTTTATATTTACAAGCATAACAAATATCTTTGAGATTGTGGCTACAGGCTTTGACAGGCAGCTTTTACCACTGTAGGTTCCGGTGGAACGTCATTTAGAAATACCATGTCACTCAGAGGCAGTGCTGGGATGCCGGTACATTTTGCATGGTCATAAACGAGCTTTTACGTTCTTTATTTTAGAAGCTCTGATAAGAAAGAAGCCTGCGGTGGCGACTTCCGCCAGGCATGACTTCGCATGACACAAAGACAGCGCCTATACATTTGAATGTAACTGGCTAACACAGTGGAATGCTGTATGTGCGAATCGCGTATATATATATATATATATACAACTAGAACGCGGTGGCGTAAGACCATCACCCGCGGTTATAGCAAATTTCATTGGTGTCATTTATTAGGTCCAGATAGTCCTACTTTTAGTTCTTTTTTTTTTTGCATTGGTGACACTGAGAACAGCCCACCAGGCTCCCTGCAAAAAATCATGGACATAGCTCAACTCCTTCTACCTGTTTTTGGGTGGAGAACAAATTTTATCGCCGTCATTTTTGAAGAATAAAAAGGAGAACCAGGTTACATATAAAAAAACATGTTTACTATCAGTATTGCAAACGTTTCGGATCATATAACATGCCCATCATCAGTGCTGTAAAATAGAGAAAGTAGTCATAAATACCGTAAATTGTTGATACAAAATTATGGAGGAAAGTATTCACAATAGCACTGCGAAAGGAGTGAGCAACTGGACAAGAAGTTTGCCGAGATTGAAGTAAGGGACAATTTTCTCTGTGGATTTTTGGTAATCCGTAAAACGAACCTAGTCTGCAACCACTCGCAAACGAGCTGTTACAAAAGTCACTAGAGATTATTTCTTTCGTTTTGAATGTGCGAAGTGCGTTGTTAACGTTATCTTCTAATTTTAAAATTGATTTTTTCTCGTCAAAAATACTGTCCATCAATATTACACACATTTTCTTGTTCATTTTCCTTGTTTCATAAGGAAGTTGAATACCTTTATTGAAAAGTATTTTTTAGACAATTACTATCCATTACAGTTGTGCAATGCTGTACTTAGGAAGTTTTTAGATCGAAAATACAACCGTAAAATGCTGAAACAAACTGTTGAAAAGTACAAATCTTACCTTAACCTACCATATTTAGGATCATAAAGCAAAAATCTCGAACGCGAGATGAGGTAGCTAGCTTTTAAATCAATTCTTTCCACAAATTGCCCCAATATTTTACAACTGCAATATGAGCTGGGCCTCAAGAACGGGCACGATCAATTCATCGGTTCCATGGGCAATACAACTGAAATACGTAACATATAACAACTTGACTTTGCTTACAGCCTGGGTGTTACATATTCTTTAGAGCAAAGAAGAGTACGGCCGAATAGCGGGTGGTCACAACTGCTTTTTTTGCGAAAGTGAAGATGATTGCAATGACGACCCAACGGGTCACGGACCGTCTAGTAACATTTGTTTCTCATCTCTATGCTGTGCCCAACATATTAGTTCCCATCTGGATGCTCTGCTGAACATACTAGTTTTCATGTGAATGCTGTGCTCAACATATTAGGACGGAGCATCCTGGGGTATTCATTCTTAAAGCTAAACTAGGGAGGAGAACCTCAGTCGGCCTTAAGATCTACACTAGTGGATAGTCAATATGTTCACGTATCATTGAAAATAAGATACAAGTAACATAATTTTCTACAGAGACCAAAACTTAAAAAGTAGCGCTTTCGACTTTCCGATACCTCGAAGATTAAGGTGATTGAATAACCAGTAGAACATAATGCTGGGGCCACACTAGGTGTTGCAAAGACAACTTGATGCAAGGATGCGCATGGTGCGCGCTTATATCCTTTCCCGCTTCATAACGGTTAGGACGGGCGATGAGCCCTGGTTTGATGATGCCTGTAGGAGGGCGCACCAGCTGAAGCGGGAGGCATATGCCCGTTGGCGTACTAGCCGGTCTAATGTTGACTTTCAGCTTTTCAGGGAACAGCGGCGTCGGGCTGGTGCTACTTATGGGGAAGCTGAGAGGGAGCACAATTTGAGGTCCAGGGAGGTGTTAGCCTCGTCTGTTAGCCCACATAAGTGATGGTCCACCTTGAAGAGCGCTGTGCTTGGTGTGAGCTCTTCTGTACCTCCTTTAATTGGTACTGGTGGTGATCTTGTTGCGGACCCCGCTGCCAAGGCGG
>LQNS02007215.1:28927004-28947890 GCA_001587735.2 Parhyale hawaiensis | reverse complement strand
AAAAGGATGGACATAATGTATCATATATCGAGTCTCGGTGTTGAAGAACAAGTGTGGTGTCTCCATGCTAAAATATGAAAATTTCCCGAGTCTGTATGAAAGGCCTTGCAAAGCCGTGAAAGTTTCACGGGTCCAGCTAGTTACGTATAATAAGTGTGATTTACAGACAATTGGAGAGCTAATATGACTAGTGCGATAAGGCTCATCGTTCTGCCTGATGTGTTACTGCATTAGTCATATTAGCCGTCAGTTATTACTTCACAAATATGAAATGAAATAACTACTCTCAAAGACAGCCGGCACTCGCCAGTGGCTAGCTCTGTTTTGGTAATTTTCACTTCAAAGGTATTATGTTGGGCAAGGCATTGAATTGGGCAATCGCGGCGGAGAATATATGCGCCACTTCCCCCCCCCCCCCACCCCCCGTCCGTCTCTCTTCAAACGCCGCACTTCATATTAGAAATCCTTGGCGTTATATTGATTTAGTATGAACGTGCTCTGAATTTTTCAGGTCTTTCATTGCTGAGGTGAATAGGTCATTACCGGCACATTAACAGTTACACTGAAAGTTGCAATGTCGGAAAGGTATTAGAAATCAAACTTTGTTTTAACCCTGTACGATACAACCTAAAAATTATGATCATTCTAAACTCAGCGCACTATAAGAGGTAAGTGGTGCTGTGAGACAACGGTACACCTTACATCTTCCGTTATCCAATTAAGGTTCATAAAAAATTCAATAGTAAGACGAACTTCTAATATTTCGGCTGGAACCTGTGACATTTGGAAGGACTTAATAACATAACTTACGTACTTAAGGAGAAGTATTTCTATGAGCTCTAAAAGTACAATTACAACTTAAAAGTAAGATTAACTTCCATTAGTCGAAGTTGTAATCAAATTATAGCGTTTAATTGGTGAGAAGTGTGTATATAAATTTTGTGTTTTAATGTTAATTTCTGTTTTCTAGAACTGTTCGGAAAGAAAAATATTTACCTCAGAACTAGAAATAGTTCACTCTCTACACTACTCTCTCTAATCTGCTCATAGATTGGTGTGGTAAATGATACTTGTTATTAGTTTACACGTCTTCACCTTCAATATAAGTTCACTTGGGCCTATTCAATATTTACTAGTACCTATGCTGATTTGCTAAGCTAGATGTGAGACAAAAATTGCTAATGACCTTTATTTTACAGATTCAACAAAATGGCACATACAATTTTGGGCACCAATACCGTATAACGATGATCTATTACTGATGCAACAAGATAAATGAGCGACTAACAAAACTGTTATAGAAAAGTAGAAAAGGAGTGCATTAGCTATTCAATATCGTTAGCATTTTACCGCTGGATCATTGCTTTTGTGAGATGTATATGTATATAATGTATATTTAAAACAGAAGAATAAGAAAAATCACAGCTTCTCACTGCCATTTTAATTTGCTTCTCCAAGTATTTGCATTAGTTTAGTTGCTAATCGATATTAGTGGAAGCGTCAGCTGGTATATGTAAATCTTGTTCATTGGATAAATTTCAATTAGAATACATTATTTTTACAGGTACAGCGTGACATACAAGAGGAAAATTTAAAAGGAATAAATAATAACTATTTTCATTTCTGACACTATACGTAATTTCAGTGAAGAACATTGCTCGCAAAGATGACATTGGTATTATTTAGTTGAGGTCTATTTATACATACCTACAGCATGTATTATTATTTACGGTATCATTCAATGAACCTTTCGGAAACATAGGTTACTGTGAGAAAGATTTCATTATTCATATGCTGATACACTACTGATCATACGTTTCATACTAGCTGAAAAAACACTGTTTTACATAGATAGACTCCAAAACTAGTCTAAGTAAAGTTTACTCATAATAAATAGGAAGAAGAAGAAGAAGAAGAAGATATTCAATTTCTGTGTAACCGATTTAATTAGCAAATCACTTTTTGTGTAATTGAGGTGTTTACCAGCTGATCAAAAATTTGAGACTACTTCTTACGAAAGTCCAAATTGAAGAATATCTTGGATTTTCCAAATGAGAGGGTGTCACGCACGTGCATGTAAAGTGTCACAATGCCCAAAGGCCAGCAAACCAGCCTCTGTTAAACTGCCTGAACAAGGTTTGTCACAACGTGCAGTCGCAGCGGAGGTATAAGTACAGTAAAACAAAGGTTTGCAATTTCTTAAGGAACCCTGGCTCTTATTGAACAGCGAAATCTTTTATTTACTTGTAGACTAAAAAAAGTTCAGGAGGATACCAACACGAATGGAAACATGATACATTGCTAAGTCCTGATTTTGTTAATTTCAACTTCGTTGTAAAGAGTTTCTCAACCCTTTGATAGTGGGCCTGGTGTTCAAGTTTTGATTAGTTGCTTAGCTCATCAGTAACTTAAATTGTTACTTTCTAGTTAAATAGTTTAGACAGAAATGTATGCCTGTTCGTCCTTTATACTGTATTTACCCCATGAGTAAACTTCAATTAGAAAACTTTAAGATCTATTAATGCAAAATTGTATTTTTTCAGTATTTCAATTGGTCCTAAACTGATGATCAGGAGTTTATTGGTATTTATAAAGACATTTCTCAGTTGCCAAAGGACTGTGAGAATGTTGCTCCTGCAAGATAACGCTATCAGGCCAGAAAGTTTCAAGTCCACAAAATCGGTTGCTATTTTAGAAGCAAGTAAGCAACTGATGTGCTATGATAAAAATTGATATAGGAGATAGAAGTGCTAGAGCAGCTGCATACAAACATGATGACAGAATTCCTGTACGACCGTTGCATAAACAACAACAGATGGCTTATTTCTTACTTTCATATGCAGGGGGTAAAAAAGTGACACTTTCTTGATAACAACAGCTGCCTTATCCTGCTGTGTCAAACGGGCGTTTATGATAACAGAGTATACATTGTGATTTTATTTATATCAACTTGATCAAGATTACACAAACATGTGGATTGCAACTAAATATAAAGCATTTTACAAAAGAACTAGTGGTACAGCTTTGTTTATATATACGGTATATATATAAATACATATGGTCCAAGTTAACTTCATTTAGAGCCGAATACAATTGCTAAAATAACTTATATAGCCTTATATAGTCGTACGATTTTTGGAAACACTCAGTCAAACCTGAAGCATGTAGATGTCTGAACTTCTAGATATCTGTATACTTGCATGTCTGGATATCTAGCTGTCTAGATGGCTGTTCTGTTAGCTTCATATCTTGATGTTTGGATAACTAGACACTTGAACATCTGCATATTTAACAGTTTACTTTCTGGAAATTATTGATTTGCCGGGAACTGTGTTGAGATCGCGTCAGGAAGCGATGGTTCCTGCCATGTGTCTCTAGCTCCTTCAGATGCACTACAGTGTCTTAGATTTGCTAACTACGACCGAGAAAATCTTATCTGATTAAGTGTAACTCGTCTGGAACTTCAGCGATTCTTTCCCTTGACGTTCGATTTGCCACTTTGAATCCAGCTTAGAACGACAATAGCAAACGGGTTACGTGTAGGTAACTGATAATAATTCTAACCTGTAAAGCGTAATTAATATTGCGACTCCTGATATATCTGTATCCGGTATGTAATTAACGCCTGAAATTTGACCACAGCACTGTAACATAAACACTGGGAAGAGACGTTCCGGAGAAGCTTACGTTAATCGAATGGGATGCATCGTTCGTTCAAAGTGGCAAAGATAGTTTGTGTCTGTGCACAGCAAATTTTTACTTATATAAGTAAAACTATCCATGCTGTTTGAGGAGCAATAGTCAGAGAATGTATAATCTGAATGGAGCAAGAGTAAGTGTCCAGCCACATTCAGGTCCATATTTTTAAACTGCACCGCTGATTTGGGCAATTCGTAGGAGATGTTCGTTGAGAGAAATGCTGATAATGGTGCTTTTCGCTTGCTTTATATATGTAGTAAATAGGACATTTATAACATACTGTATATATAGTATACGTAGATGTGATTGTGTAATTGCCTTTTCAAATCATTAGAATAAATCCTGGACCGATAGCGTCAAAGCAATTTTAAACTTTCGGTAAGTCAGGCTTTTAACAAAACGTGAAGGATTCCAATGTGAGCAATTCTTCAGATACATATTTCATCATTCATAAGTCGAAATATTTGACACTCAGGATTCATATTTATGAGGATAATTTAGAATATCTTCTGAGTTTTAGTTTTATCGCCCAAGCTTTCGAACAGTTAAACACTGACGACGATTAGTGTTTAACTGTTCGAAAGCTTGGGCAATAAAACTAAAACTCAGAAGATATTCTAAATTATCCTTATAAATATTTCATCATTCTATGCGTTGAATCCTTTCAAGATTGTGGCTGCACATGATTGGAAATTCGATAAATACAAAGGGACAGCAAATTGGAATGAGGAAAAACTGAATTCTCATTGGAGTGACATCTTACGAAAGTAGGTACAGCTAACGAAAATTTCGACTCATCTTTATAAAGCTACATGCTCCATCGCTGCACAGTCTACTTTCCCTTGGGAATACAAGAGGAAAGAGAACCCTTTTAGCAAAATAACATTGTCTGCTATGAATAAAATTAAGATAACTCGGTCGTTAGAAATAGCTAAGATGAAAGGAAGCCATATATTTCATCCACCATATAAGCCATGTCGAGCAGCCCGATGGCCGATTCGAGATGCCACTTGGCGTGCGGGATCACAGGGTTGCACCATTTCTCTCCGGGGTAAACATTGGTACCGTTTTGGAAATCCACATCGTAGTACTCGTAGGTATTGAGTTCATTCAGTCTATTGTTCAGTATAGGAAGGTGAATCCAGCCCCATTCGTTCACTGTGTCGTTCAAGAAGATGGGATCGTCGGTAACTCTTTGTTCTTGCCAGAGGAAGGCGTACATGATCTTCCCAAGCACGCTAGCGATATTTTCATCAAAACGAATATGCTCTGGAATGGTGATTTCGATAACTGCAGTTAGGTTTCTCAACACAGGCAAATAAGTGTAGTTCATAAAGTCTACTAACTCTTGAGGAACGTGAAAAGCTTCTGCGAGGACGCCTACAATTTCATCGACAACGTCATCTTCAAAGGCCACAGTGCCAGCGGTGCAGACGATACCAGCAAAAGAGAGATAGTAATTTGGCATGTCGAGAGCAGCCGTCTTGTTATACCATTCCGTAACTGGATCGTTCAAGTACATATCGAAAAAGAAGTCAGTCAGTTCCAAAGCGGTGCGCTCCCTTGGTGTGTCGGCGAAGTCTGTTAAAATTGGCGGTGCATCCAAAGCGGCAAGACTGGCCTGGTGCATGAGATACGCCACGAGTCCATCGTTCCAGTTGTCTTGTTGGTGACCAAGGTACGTCTGGCTGCCGTGCATAAAGGCTGATCCCATACCTAACGCCGAGAAAGCCTTGCCTAAGCCTAGCACATACTCCTCCGGTAACGCGAAAGAATTAGTTTCTGAATTCCGCCTGCTGCAAATTTCCGTAGAGACGTGGTAGTATGCCATGTTAGAAGCATAGTCGCAGGGTTCATAGATGGTGATACCGAGGAAATCTGCGTTCGTTGCGTTTTGTTCGTAGTATTGAGTTGGTCTACTGCCCCAAGTATCAGGGTTTGTTCCATTAGATTGCCAGTAGTCGATGATGCCTTGCCAGGCGTTGTCCTGAGACGTCGTCAGAAGAGGGTCCAGCGAGTCCATGCACGCCCTGAGATCTGCGTAATATTCTCGATCGTATTCCCCTCCTCCGGTCAGTACTTGCTGCATCGAGTCCAACATCTGCAGCATTGCAGTGTCATCGGCAGCTTTCGAGCCAACATTACCCAATACCAGAACACAAAGCACACACAGGAGAGAATAACGGGCAGAGAACGCCATGCTTTCTTGGGATCTCCAGCAAGCGCGTCGCTATGGAGGCAAATGAGATGTTGCAACATGGCATATGTCTGCACTCGCTCTTATCAGGGAGAAAAAAAAAAACACAGAGTGGGAAATCCCAAGTGTCGCTAGTGGATCCAGCTGTTGTTGGTTCGCATTTGTGTAACCTAGGGTGATAACGGGGATTACGTCTCTGCCACTTATATTTACTGGTATAGTAATGCCCACGTGCCTGCTACACTTCATCTACTGAATGTACTGTATTTCTAGCACTGCCTTCATTATAATCATTATACAGTACCATAGTTTTGGTGTTAGAAGGGACCCACCAATAGTATGGCACCTTCGTAAGAAACGTGTTAAGGAAAATATAGAAAGTATGCTAGTTGTATTTGCAAAAACTTCCCCAGGCTTAAGTGCATGATAAAATAACAAAAAAAATAGAGCTGACTATTTGACGCGTGCAGTAGCGATTTACTTATCGTTCCTTACGTAATCATTTACATGCCTAAATGTTTTCTTTCCCATTATATTCACCAAACCATTTTGAATTTGCTAGGAGCCTATCTAAGAACTCTGATGAACTCGAATGCTCAGTTTAGAATCCATGCAGAAACCCAGAGGCCGCAGCATAGCACCATCTCCACGACAGCAGTGTTGGTCTGGGCCAAGGAGCTTGTATAGAGAATCTCCTTGGTCTGGGCGGCAGTGACTGCGGGACAGACGTTTCTGGAAGTGCGCGGGCACGCAAGTAGAACTACACACTGCTCCCTCTACAGCCTCGCCGCATTCGCTTTGTTTGAAATGACCGGCAAGGTGTATGGCTGAACTAACATGAGCTCACCTCCTTGGCTGAACACACATAAACTTACTTCATCACTCGAAACTATTCGAATTAGTGACGTCACAGCTGGTCACCAATTCGATTTTTTTTTGTCACATGATAAAATGACCTCACGTTAGTTCAGCCTTGGGGCAGGTGTGTCCCCAGTCGACTACCATACTGAAGTAATAACTAGAAAATTGCATGTTTTTGTGTTGTAGCGCAATACGAAGAGTCCCGTATTTTTGTATTAGTAATAAGTGAAGTTGAGGCGGCCATCTGTTGCCACTTGCGACCCAACCAACACAGTAAATAAAAAAGCCAGAGTTCTGCTGCCCCAGCCTCTTCTTTATACAGCTGTGGGGATGAAACATTGCAGCAAATGGCCGCAAGCGTGTTCACCTCCTGTTGTTGGTATTGCCGACGATCCTAACAACGAGCTTCGCCCGGATAGGTCTCGGGGGAGGGACGGAAAAGTGGGAGGAGATACGCAAATGATGAGTGAGAAGAGAGAAAGATGGAGATACCAGGGGGAGGAGGTCCTTCCAGAGATGCACGGGAGTGAAGTACGTCGGATATCCGTTACACGCAAATAAGTGGGAGATTGTTTACTCTGCCACACGACGGAGCGGACCCTACGGAGAGGCCACGAGCCCGAAGAGGCAAATAGGGTATATCACTTATGGGGTTTTGGAAGAGAACAACGGAACTCAGTTTTAAACTGCTCCTGGTCACCAGTCGTGGATGTGTTGTTACACTTTGTAGCCAAGTTACGGGTCCAGGCATGGAAGAAGAATGATACAAATCCTTCTTCCGATCTAAAGCATTTCCACAAGCCTCCCCTACTTACATACTAACTTTGCGCAAGCGGCAGGCTAGATAGATGGTGTAGGAAGAAGCTAGCTTGAACGTAGCGCTTCAACTATCAACTAAAGTTTTCGTGGAAACTCACAGCCTGCAACACAGCACAAGGTCACGTGACATTGATGACACGCACTGGCATTGTCCAGGACGGGGAGCGCAATGCGGATTTTAACCACACCGTCATCAATACAGCACTCGCTTTCGCTTGCTGCAGTGGGTCTGCTGTCAACAGAAAGTTCCTGACTAAAACTATGAATATTAAACGTGGTGAGGTGCCCCTTTGTTTGGGGAGCTCACTGAGCACCTTCTCCAAGAATTCCCTCCTTGTAACTCTGCTGCACACAGGCAGCAAAACTGTGTTGCCACAAAGCCTTTTCTTCCAGATACAGTAAAGAGAGTCGAATTAGGAACAGCGTACGCCTATGTGGCCAAAACAAAGCGACGCGTGACGTCATAGCTACCCAAAATGCGTCAGCATTCTCGAATGTTGTAGGTGCCTGCCAAAGAGAGATAGACACTGAGACGTTACATGACGTCACTCATGGCTTTGGTTTAGTCAGGCACTCAGTGTATTACTTCCTCTCATGTTCGCTTTGAATTAACTGGAGAAATCACGGGACCACACAACCCGCAGCAAAGCTCAACCTCCATGATAATTGTCTAAGAGGCATTGAGTCTCGACCAGCACAGCTTGCACTCAGGATGCAAGCGTAAATTAACGAGACCAGCCGGAAATAGCGCGACTGGAGTAAGTGCGAATCAGAATACGAGCGAAATGGGATAAGCAATAAAATAATTGAATGGGAACGGAACCTAGCGTACCTCTCCTGACCTAGCGTATGATTACCTAGCCTAATCTCACTTGACGTAATGTCCACATGCACCTAATGTGCTCGCGCTTATGCCTTTTCGCGCGAATTCCTTGTCGCGCATATTCCAGTTACGCTCATTCCAGTTCTCTCATTCAATTTCGCCGCGTTCAGCCCTCGCGCTGACGCGGCAAGTGGACTCACGCACGAGTCGAGCTCCACCCTGTCGTCAACGAGTTTGTGGAAGGAATATAATCATTAAGGCCCATTCTCGATTATTTCCGTGTTTTATGCTTTTGCGCGCAAGAGAAATAAAAGACTGCCAGTTGAATTTTTTTATTTAGATATCATGAAGATAGATATCTTCGCACAAAGATGATTAATAGGCAAGTTATCGCTGTAAATTAGACTGCAGCTGTTCTAAACATTTTTCCTGTGCAGTATGAGAAATGGCTGCTTAGTCTGTAGATTTATAAGTGAAAAGTCGCAGATCATTTAAATTTTACCATACAATGCTATACTCGATTAAATAAGTGTAATATTTAACACTCTCTTCATGTCTTAGCTGCTGTCCGGGCGCTGTAACCTCGGCAGCTGCAAACCTGCTCCTACTTGTTGCTTCAAGTTTCATTTATTTAAACTTGAGGTACTTATAGCTGCAATAGCATATTTATGCATGAAATGGCATTATTAATTAGGCCCACTACAGACGATAGTCGTTTGTCCTTTGTTTTCACTTCCACGCGTTGGAATAATTCATACCATCGCGGCAAACAAGACTGTGCGTCTACCGAAAGTTTCGATAAAATGTTTACCGTCATATCCGCTGGCTCAGCAAGTGTCACTAGTACAGTGTCTGGTGTCTTTTCAAATTTTTATCCCCAGCGAACGAAATGAGAAACGTGATCATATTTTCGTTAAAGATTCAAGTATATTCATTTGTAAATAATCAATTGTTGGCTGATATGTTCAATAAGTTAAGTTAATTTTCATCAGGCTGCAGATGAAAATAAGGTTCACTACTTGAATATACCAGCCAACAATTGATTATTTGTATCTACGGTATGTAAATATATATATATATATTTTCAATCATATATCTATATATATATATTTGTCTGTCTCCCAAAAAGTAGACAAAGAATTTGAGCAATGTTCATAATTTTTCTAGGGAGTTTGGTGGGTTGACCTAGATGCGACAAATGCCCAAAAACTAGGTCTAGCTGGTAATAAAAAATGACGGAGTAGAATTTTTCTCTACATGGGTGAATTTGCCTCCACTTCGGCAGATCGTCTTACCCATGAGGCGTTGTATATTTTTCCTATATTATTATTGAAGGGCTAATCTCGGGGATTGGAACTGCGCCTTAACCTTGTTCATCAAAAATGACGTCGTTGAATATACCCTCTACCGCGGGTGATGGTCTTACACCGCGAGGCGCTTTATTTAGTGAATGTCGTCTCAGAAAGTAGTTCTCAAATTTGTTGGGTATACAGCAATGCGTTAGAATGTAGTGAAGTGAAAACACAGGACAAATGACTATCGTCTGCCGCAGGCTCTACTTGAAGCTCTAGAGCCAATATTTTAGCTGCAGCACGCTTATCAGACGTTCTAGCTGAGTCTCCAGACAAGATTAGATGTATTTTCTTTCTATCAGGCTACGACGTTGAGTGAAATTGAACTGAAAATTCTTCCTCAAGTCTTTGAAGGGAACCGCAGAGAAGTGCTTTTTTGGGAGACTACAATAGGCTAAGTTTGTCGCACCATTTTGGCATTTTATGATTTGTTCCTACCGTGCTTTGTTTCAAAAGCCTTATCTTAAATTTGTGATATAGTTATATATATAAATCTGATTACAATGAATTTTTGGAGCTCAAAAAGTTTATTAAAGAGTTACTAGTTAGTAATTTATATGCGTATTTTGTTAATGTTTTCCATAAAATATCTAATGTCACTTTGTTTCCTCATAACTGTTTAATATATGCGGTAGAACAATGCACTGACTGCGGAGGGTTCTTCTTATACAGTGGACTTTAGCACAGGACTTTAGCACTAAAGCGCAATATTTTAATTAACTTGTTATTCGTTGCCATAAGCAAAGAAAGTCTAATCATTTGAGCAAACGAAAATCGTAAATAGAGACTAAAATAGGCCAGTTTATTTTGATCTCCAGATGACACCACAGCTGGCCATCAAGCAAAGCGGAGTCGGAGATGCGCGTGGGGCTACCTGCACGTTATTGTACCCTAGTGGCAAGGGAACATATTGGCAGGCGGACTGGAAGCGCTTTAAACAAGGAAATCGGCTTAGAAGCCCTTTCCTACATGAATAGATCACGCTGCATTGTCTCATTTACTCTATTTATGCTGCTTTCTTTAATACATATTTCCGTGTGTTGAGCAGAGAGCAGACTACACTCATCTTTATATGAAAAATTATGTATTCTTGATGCTAGTTTTTTATTTTTGCCCAATTTTCGACAGTGTTAGGGTAAGTCGAAAATATTCAATCTGGTTGTCCATAACAACCTTCTGGGTATCCAAGTCGAGCAAAGGCGTCTTTGAAAAAAACATACTAGTTGTCACATTTTGCTTCTGTAGCAATATCTTAAGATATTCTGAAGTAATTATGTTGGTTACTAACATTATAACACAGCAAACAGTTTAATAATTTACCCACTGACATATGCTGGGATAACCTGATCGTTAATTTACGCCACGTGCCCAATATAGTTACTTTAATTTAAGGTTAATTATTTCACCTGTTGTTTCTCATGACATCCTTCACAGTTCGTACAAACTTCATGAAGATCCGCTCTTAACTTTTTTTTAGCACTATTACTATCAGACAAACCAACTGACAGATCCCGGGAGAAAACTTAACATGCTGGACATATATAATTAAGTTAATCCAATAAATATTTCGCAACATGTGAGAATGTCTTGCTTGTACTTATGCAATACGTTTTTCACTACATATAGAAAAATATCCACGCATATTATTTGAAATTTATGTAAATACATATAGTATGGAGTTGCATGAAATTATTATGTCATCTTATATACCCCCAATTTGTTAATGTTATTTATTTCTAATTTTTGAAACACTTTCTATTCGATTGTATGTATATGATGCAACTCCTATAGGGAAAGATAGTAAAACAAGATATAATTATATTGGTTTACCATTGAGTACATCCTAAAATTTTCAACGTGAGACGATGTATATACCCGTACAATGCTTCGCCTTAAGTGTACTCATTACGTATAGGTATGCTATCTTTAGAGTAAATACGAGGAGAATAAAACGTAAATGAAATTTACGAAGGTCCTCACTTGCATATGAATAAACATATGCTGCGTCGCAGTACTACGGAAGCCTGTCTACACTTCCACTTTTTTCAACAGAAACAACACTTTTTGTATATTCACATTTAGTTTTTAAATATGTGTTTGATGTAGTGAAAGTACTTTTAATTTTGTAATTATAACAAGGTATCCGTGCATGCATTTTATTGCTGTTGAGAAATTCCCTATACTCAATTTGCCAATTGGGTTCGTATCCATTTTTTTAGTTCAAAGTAGAGTTCAAAGTAGAAAATATTAAGTACACTTCATCGGCAAGGTAGAGCATGTCGAGCAGTCCGATGGCCGATTCGAGATGCCACTTGGCATGCGGGATCACAGGGTTGCACCATTCGTCTCCGGGGTAGACGTCAGTGCCGTTTTGGAAGTCCACATCGTAGTACTCAAAGGTGTTGAGTTCGTTCATATTGGTGTTGAGTATTGGAATGTGCTCCGCACCCCACTCATTAGCAGTTTCGTTGAGGAATATCGGGTTATCAGTAACGCGTTCTTCTTGCCAAAGGAAAGCGAACATGAGCTTTTCCACGACACTACGAAAGTCTTCATCAAAGCGAATGTGCTGAGGAATGGTAAGCTCCAAGTCTGCAGTTAAATTTCTTATTTCCGGGAGGTAGACATCGTTGACGAAAACAACCAGCTCATCGGGCACATGGAAAGCTTCGGCAAGGTCCATAATGATCTCGTCTGCTACGTCGTCTGAAAAACCTACAGTGAGTGCAGTGCAAACGATACCAGCAAAAGACAGATAATAGTTCGGCAAGTCGAGGCTGGCAGTAATGTTATACCACTCTGTGACCGGTTCTTCTATGTACATGTTGAAAACCACTTCGGCAATTTCCAGAGCGGTAAGCTCCCTCGGAGTTTCCGTAAAATCTGTCAAGATGGGAGGGGCATCCAGAGAAGCAAGACTGGCTTGATGCATCAGGTAGGACAGAACTGCAATGCTCCAGTTGTCCTGCTGGAACCCGAGGACTGTATGGCTCCCGTGCATGAAAGCGGATCCGAAACAAGAAACGCAGAATGCCTTGCCAGCTTCGATCACGTATTCTTCGGGCAGCGCGAAGGGATTATCTGAAGCACGTCGATTACAGATTTCAGTGGTATCGCGGTAGTAAGCAACATTAGAGGCATAGTCACACGGCTCATAGATAATCATGCCTAAGAAATCAGAAGCAGTGGCGTTTTGTTCGTAGTACTGGGTTGGTCTACTACCCCAGGTATCGGTTTCGGTGCCGTTGGAAAGCCAGTAGTCGATCATCCCCTGCCAGGCGTTGTCTTGCGATGTCGCCAACTGAGGGTCCAACGAATCCATACACGTCCTGAGTTCTGCGTAATATTCGCGATCGTATTCACCTCCGCCAGTCAAAACCTGTTGCATGGCGTCCAACATCTGCAACATTGCACCATCATCTGCTCTCGCGTCTGTGTTTGCTTCCAAAAGAGCTGGTGACAAAAGGCTGCAGGTTACGATCACGACAAGACGCAAGCGAAGGGACGTCATGTTGCCTGGTGTCACTGAGGCAGAGGACTTCGTTCTGGTGATGCTCGCCATTCTTGTGAGTTTGGTAGAACGAACAGCTGCTGGGAGCTCTTATCTCAATCTCTCTTATCGAGGTCATGAGAAACTACGCACTTGTACTGAAAACGCAACATCGTGATGCGTAAGTACTATACTATCTATTGTTGGTTATGTGAATAAAACTTTAGGCCCATGTGCCAGAATACCATAGACAAAAAATATGTAATTAAGACGTTAATTAATAAAAAAAAATGCCTAAGAAAAGTCAGTGAGAGCTGGTGTAACAGAATCAACTTTCATATTCATGCTAAAGTACTTTTTTTTTGAGTATTTTAAAGAAGTGTTTATACCACGGAAGGACATTACAGTCAGCTATTGGAAAGAAAATGAGAAATCGTAAGTAAATGCCTCGTTGTAATTATCCCTTCCTTTCCAAGCTATGGGGCAATATGCCGCTCTCAGTTCAGTAATTTCGCTTTTTTGCTCTCTTGTTTGGTTTCCATTTCTCTGATTATGCTGAGCTGTTTGCATGATAGCCCTGCGCTTCCAAGCTATAGGGCAACGCCAGGCATTTGATTTCATAACGTCTCTCCTTTTTTGCTACCCGCTCCGATTTCTATTTCTCTGATCATACACGCAGGGAAGATTTCGCCTACCACGGCGGCCGCGGAGGTTACTTCTATAACCGGCAACTCTCACTCCCGTCGCGCGGAAGAAAACTTGCACTCCTCCGGTGAACTTTTTGCCGGCCGCGCGTTGTAGGTACCGAACGGGACGGGACGGACAGCCTCTGACGCTTCTTCTTTTTCCTCCAACCAACGCCCGTCGAAGGAGAAAGCGATCACCTCTAGCCAACGAAAGTTATGCAGCAGATGCTGCAGCTCTGCTCTCACTGCTCCTGTTGATGAGCCGAAGAAACTTAAAAGAACGGAACCTGCTGTCCCTGGAGGCTGCGGGTGAAACAAACTGGATTACGCAGCAACTTGGAGACTTTTTGTACCGGCTATGCGGCGCCGCAAACACGAGAGGGAGAAATGTGTAGTCGCTTGCTCGACATGAAAAGGGCACTTTGAGAATTCTCCGGAGCATAGTTTTGGTTTATTCTTTTAAGCTTGCTGATCTGAGATGTTTCGTGGTATTCGCTGTAAAGTTTGGAAATAAGAATAGTACGCACATCTCGTGTTGTGTGCTTGTATTGTCTATGATTTTGCAGTTAGTTTTAGTTAATTGGAATACCTTTTATTAATCGATAATTGCTTGTTTACATATTTTATGATTAAAAAATAAAGCCTGTTCGACTCACCATAAAAAGTGCTGGGAGACTGAAGGAGCATTTAAAAAAAATCTGATGAGTTATTTCTCACCTTGAAGGAATGATATCAGGCCATTTTTATTACTTCCGCCAAGGAGGTTATGTTTTCGTCGTGTTTGTCTGTCTGTCTGTCTGTGTGTTTGTCTGTCTGTCACCAAGATAACTCAAAAAGTCATGAACCGATTTGGATGAAATTTACAGGGATTGTTAGGTATGTTAGGAGGAACAGATGATTAACTTTTGGTGAAGATATGTCCATCCGTTTGCTTGTTTGTTTGTCTGCGTCATTTTTCTCGATACCGTAACTCACTCAAAAAGTTATTGATGGATTTTGATGAAATTGACATGAGTTATTAGGTATATAACAGAAAGTAGATGACCAAATTTTGGTAAAGGTCCGTTTGTTCGTTCGTTCGTTTGTCACTGTTTTTAATTTTATGCTTGTTAGCACAATAACTCAAAAAATAATGAATGGATCTTTATGAAATTTATAGAAGTTGTTAGTAATAATAAACGACATGAATGATCAAATTTTGGTGCAGATCGGTGAGTTCGTTTGTATGTTTGACTCATATTTGTCATAACGTTTGTTAACAATATAACTCAAAAAGTTATGAACGGATCTTCAAAAAAATTGAACAAGCTGTTATTAATATAGAAAGGCACAAATGATTGGATTTTGGAGTTTATGCAAAGAAAATTAGGGTTTCAGAGCCAATTTGAATTTTGCTACCGTTGGCTCACTTGTCGGAGGTATGCGCTTTCAGAGTGCCCTAGTTGGTCTTGTATTTGACAGAATATAGCGACTATATAAAGTTAACTATTTTATATAGATTTTTTTAGATTTAGTCCGGAATGCTATTATACATTATCCAGAATTCTCACCTTTTGATACGTGTATCAGAAACAGCTGATTATTGCTGTAGCAGTCGGATAAAGATAATTCTCTGTGTCATTAACAATACTTTGATATCTGCGGCCACGACACGTGCCATTCGCAGCCGTGTTTTGTGCTTCTTTGTATCTTCGTCGGCACGTGGCAGTGTATGATGTGTCGGGCGTTCGTGGATAATATGCGAGTGAACCATGCAAAGCCGAACAAATTCCGTGTGAGCCACGCAACATCATCATATTCCTAGCGGAGGGTCATTCAATGACGATGGAAGAAGAGAAGAAAATTAGCAGCTGAGTGTATATGTGAAAAACGTTTACACTGAAAGGTACAGGTACACAGTCCACTTTACCGTACACTTCACTGGGAAACCCACATGCACTGGATCGTGCTGCAGATATAGGCCAGCTGGCCCCAGAGGAGTAAGTACGACTGAATTCTTGGATTCACTAAAGAATATATAGAGATTTTTAATAGTTCTATTTACCAAAAGTTATTTGAATTACCGTATTTTGAAGAAGCAGCAACAGCCAGCAGGTCTACAGATGCCATAGCAAGCTAGAAATGCTTTCTGAAAAGCCTTAGTTATAAATAGCCTCATCGAGGGAAGCCAGTGGTGACATCTGACATTATTATTCACACCTGCGGAATGTATATAGGTACTTCTAAAGTCCATTGGAACACTCAATGTTTTAAAGAAGTTGTTGCATCCAAAATAAATTCGATGTAATCAAAAGCAATAACATATATAAGCAATGTAGAAAAGCACTTAATAAGGCCCAACAATTTCATTAGCATCAACTGACATAGCAATATTTCAATTCTTCGTTTCATTTTATATAAAGGAAAATATTCAATGTTTTGAAGTTGTTCCTTCAGTCTATGTATTGATTCAACTCACAAACGGGAAGTACAATAGAAGACAAAATATAATCTTTTACAGCCAGTATATAATATTTAAATTTTCGAATGCACTGCTGTGGAAACGAGAGAAAGTTCGGCAAAAATAGCGGTCCGTCAAGACATGATAACACAAAGTAACAATGTTTAAAGAAGACAATAATACACTAAAGAAGACAATGGTACACTACAAAATCATCGACAAACACAACCAGCAAAATCAAAATTACACGACTCATCTCTGTGTAGGCTAGAGAAAGTTCCGCAAACCAAAGAAAAAAAAAAAAGAACATTGTCTTGAAGATGTTTCAAGAGCCAATAAATTCGGCCAACTCAGCAGCAGGTGGCCTGTTCGGTATCCGAGAGTTGTAGGTCTCCGTAAACCACTTTCCGACCAGCTCCTAAGGATGCTATCCCCTGAACGTGACCAGCCTGTCAAGGAAACCTGCAACTTTTACTCCATAAAAAACAACGAAGTTTATAAACGCAAATTAATTCGCTGCGTTCTCAACAGGACAGCAAGAAACATCGTCTCGATATCGATCCGGTTGCATGGACAAGATTTATCGATGGACGAGTTGTACGAAGACCAAAGCTAAAGAACAATCTGATTTACACACTTTGTTATGTGCACTTTAGCAATGTAAGGCTTCGTCCATTTAGCTGTTCTTCCAGGAAAAATACCCAACTTTTACACATACAATAAATTAAAGCAATAAATGTACACTTCACTGTTTTGCCACCAGAAATATAGCACACGTGGTAATGTCATTTAGCTCTTTTTAGCTTTATGACCCAACATTCACTTAACTATTGTCCACTTGGAAAAAATATCATTATGCATGCATGGGTGTTTACAGTTATAGGTATTACAGAATATGATAATTAGTTTCTTCTTCCTTTCTTTTTTTTTTGCTTTTTCTTTCTGTCTTTCTTTCTTTATGTACACGACGTGCATAAATGCAGTGATTGTGTAATTCAGGAAGGCTGTGCCCTTAATGTGCTGAGGATAGTATTCAGATGAGGTACTAAATGAGTTCGTTTCAAGAAAGTCATGCAACATAGTGCAAATTTAACTTTTTGGCCGTCATAAACGTGACACTATGCAGAGGTGTGCGCGCTAGTGAAAGAAATTAGCGGCGCTAGCGCTAGATTTAACGCTAGTTTTTTGCATATATATCTACCATAAATTGTAGATTTAGAAACATTTATTTTAGTGCTACGAAAAGCATGAAGAGCAAAATAGAAATAAACTAGATCACTCTGAGAGCGCATACCTCTGCCAAGCAAGGTTACGGTTACGAAGAAATTTAAATTAATACTGAGACTATGATTTTCTTTGTATCAACACCAAAATCTAATCATTTGTGCCTTTCAATAGTGTTAACAGCTTCAGTAATATTTTTGAAGATACTTTTTTTCATAATTTTTTGAGTTATGCTGCTAAGAAGCATTATGACAAACATGAGTCAAACATACAAACGAACAAACAATCTGCGCCAAAATTTGATCATTTATGCCTTTTAACATTACTGAGAACTCCAATGAATTTCATAAAGATCCATTCATTATTTTTCGAGTTATTGTGCTAACAAGTATTAAATTAAAAACGATGACAAACGAACGAACGAACAAACAAACGGATCGTTACAAAAATTTGATCATTTACTCTTCATAACATAACTAACAACTCGTGTGAATTTCATAAAAATCCGTCCATAACTTTTTGAGTTAGAGAATTGAGAAAAATGAGGCAGACAAACAAACAAAGGGATGAACGGATCTTCACCAAAAATTAATCATCTGTTGCTCTTAACATACGTAACATAACAAGCACTGTAAATTTCGTCAAAATCGGTCCATAACTTTTTGAATTATCTTGATGACAGACAGAGTCACGGACAGATTCAGAGGCAGACAAATCCGACGAAAACATAACCTCCTTGGCGGAGGTAAATATAATTTTTATTGCATTGCAAATGGAAGAAATAAAAAAAGTATTTTACTGATTTTCCATATAATGAGAAGATACATGGAAGTAAGGTACTATGATGGTGCAACATATTGATAATCACTTTGTAAAAACTTGCTACTAGCGCTTGAAAACCTTTACGCCGCTAGTAATTCTCAAACCTAGCTGCGCTAATGCTTGCGCTACTAAAAACCTAGCGACGCTGCTAGCGAGCGCTAGTTCTAGCCCCGTACGTTAGGCACAACTCTGCACTTATGATAGTATCATTCGTGGCAATAAGTACTAATTTCTGATGGACTGTTATACGCTCTTCTGCAAGAGCAAGATTTTGGAATCCATCATTAACTTGAACTTGACCAATACCGCTGGCATCAGAGAACTGAACTGATTACGCCCTCTTACGATATGTATTGAAAGTAAGTTAAATTTGTCTACATCTATGACGACCTAGGATGGTTTCTTTATACGCTCTCATTGAAATATTATTAACAATAGAATAACTTCACTCGCTCACAGACAAATGGAATAGCTTTTGTCTTTTAATGATCAGAAACAGGTGAATTTGTCAATAGCGCTTTCGTGTGTACGGTTAATTAAACGCGCTTTTCAGTAGCATGGAGATACCAAGCCTTGGCATGCCGCAAAATAAGTAATAAATCAATTTGTGTGCCTGCCATTCCATTTACATTACTTGCGATTGGTTTTTGAGATTGTAAGAACTGTTAAAACTGAAAAAGAAAAAACTCCTCGCCTGTTAATAAATATACCACTTTCGTTTTCCAGTTTCCTCTGAGTTTTTGTTTTTCATTGGTAAATTGACTACAGAAGCGCCTGTAAACAACCACTGTAATAGTCTTATTTTAATTAACATTATCATGTACAGTATTTCGTTTGGAGAAGAGCGCCTCACGCGAAGTTTCCTCTGGCACACGCCCTCGCACCAGATGGCTTCACGAGATGTCGTTCTCTCTCAAAACATTGAACCCGCGTCAGGTGGTTGACTCCTTGAAGTTCCAGTGAGAGTCGCGATGTGGCAGCGTGAAGGTGTGTCAGTGGTGGCTCCAGTGGTGGCTCTCCTGCTAGTGCTATCCTTAGGATTACTGCAGGTTCAGGCCCAACAATCAGTTAAAGGTCAGTAAAATTAGAACAGTTCTTGCCATGCTCAAGGAAAGGTCTTTTCCGAAACAGCTTTTTTGAATGGAATGAAGAGAAACGAAGCCAAGACATTTAGTCTTGGAAAGTTGAACTTTTTATTCTCTTATTTATTATCTTTTTCGGTAACAGCATGCGAGAAAGCTGCTTGTTATGCCGAGGAAAATTTCTTGAAGCGTACATTAATTTTATGTTCTCATATACTTGTTATTATTAATATTATTATTATTAAATCACACCAGACTGGCGACGTGGGAACGGATAAACTCCATGAGGTTACCAACCCCCCACGCAACCAGCCCAGCGGGTGAAGAAAACAAAAGAATGAGAAAAAAAAATATCCGAGACCACAGAAGAGCTCTGTGTACGGATCGCTTAAAGCTGCCAATACCAGCACCAGTAAAGACAGAGCCATTAAGACCATTCCAAACTTGATCATAACAATGCATCGATGAAAATGACTTTAAAGAATACACCCTGTTCATGATTTTCTTTTTATAAACAAAAATTACCATAACTGTGAAAAATCCACTAGAAATGGCAAGATACTGTTCGAGGCTGCGAATTTTTTCATTAGCTATTTTTCTTTTCTACAGCAACGCTGCTCTTGCGGTATATTTTATCGCTTCAATGAAAAACGTCTTGTCTCAAAAACCCATCTCGGTTTGAACTTCAAAAGCTGTAAAATGCGACATATCGAGTCCGGACTGGCTTTTGAAATTATTCATGAATATTCCAGAGAGACAAAAGTAATTTTTTAGGAAAAACACCCCACTCAATTCAGTTTGTTTGTCAACATATCTATGTAGAATAAAGCATTCTAAACGTTTTTCAGGAATACCGTTTTCGTCTCTAATGCTTAGTTTCCGAAATATGTGACTTTTAAGTTCTCATTATTTTTCTATGAGAGAAAATTAGATCCGAAATTACAGCTAGCCTAGCGCAATATCGCCGTACACTGTAGGATATTAGCAGAATCAGTCCTAGCCTGCCCAACCTAAATGAGTAAGAGCCACGTTGCAGCCAAGCAACTATTACGGAGCTTCGATCTAGATGGCGCGCCACGGGCGTAATGGCGTATCACAGATTTTCTCATAGACAACAAAGGGAACTTCAAAGTCAAATATTTCGAAAAGTAAGGATTGGCGATGAAAACGTTGCTCATGAAAAGTCTTAGCATTTCATATTCTGCTCAAGTATGTCAACAAAAAACGGTCATAGTGCATAAACTGCACTTCTGGTTTTCTGATATTTTCAAGAAATCTTGCAGTTGAATTAGTATTTTGGGATACTAAAATGAACATTTTGGGTGGGGGAAACATATTTTAAGCTACAACGGGGCTGTTACTCATAAGGTTAGGTAGGCAAGGACTGGTTC
>LQNS02007215.1:28873582-28918954 GCA_001587735.2 Parhyale hawaiensis | reverse complement strand
AAAAAATCGTAAAAAATAAATTAGAAATGATATCGATACTCTAGCAACACTGACGATTTTCACGAGCGTTCTCCCCACGTGACGTCACACAGGGAGATGCGCAGAACCGTCTCAAAATTGTCAAGCGATGAGTTAACCTGTTAACGTAGTTCAGCCATGACCTAAGCGTTGCTCGATAAGCTAATAAACTATAGAAAAAATGGCATTCGAGCACATTTCCATTACTCGATACCCGAAGCTCAATGGCGGACATACGTGGTGCTCATTCGGCCTTCATACGCAGTGCTCTGCGTCCTAATGCGTGACTGTGTCCATGTAAACTGCAGAAATGTGCAAAACTGCCTGAGTTGTAGCCCTCAGAGATACCGAAATTCTGGCGGGCCCTTTCTCTGCCACAATATATACGGGCATCACGAACCCAAGGGCTGTCCCGTGTGCCTTCTCCGCAGGGGATGTTGCAGCTAGCCGCAGTTCCTGCTGAGAAGGCTAGTTTGTTAGTTAAGTTCTCTGTATTTCCTTTTCTGTTCCGCGGGGTGGGCTTTCGATCGAGATAGCCAACCCTGTGCGCAGGACAACTCTACCCAAGAATTTCCGGCAGAAATACTGATACAAGATATTCCTGTCGAACTATACAGAACGACCGAGTCTGCACTGTACGGAACAGTCATCGAGTGGATACGGTGGTACAAGTTACAACTATTACTCTAATTATAATCCTGAGTTGTAACTCACTCCATATTGAGAGAGATCAGAAACTGTACAAGCCACAATTGCTAACCTGTTTATATGACGGCTAACATTTTGAAAAATGTTGTGTTTACAACGATACAACACAGCATTAGGAAGCTCATTAGTACGTATGGCTACCAAAAGTCCCCTGTAAATCCGATATAAAGCGTTGCTTGTATTTTTCTAAGAGACTACTTCCCAAAATCGTTGCGTTTCGCTCATTACTCTAACTTCATATCAGTCTCACAGCCTCCTGGGTTATGAAGTCTTGTAAACAGTGCTGTAGTCTTGCAACAAACCCACACTGATGCAGCCATTTTTTTTAGTTAAATTAAAACTAGAGAGCACTCTGAGAGCGCATACCTACCTTCGCCAAGCAAGGCAACGGAAAACTCAATTCTGAATCCCCCCTCAGGGGCATAGAATGGACCAAAGGGTTAGGTTTAGGTCAGTTAGGTTCGCCCATCCTATGTTATGGGGCCCGGCGACCCCAGGGGGCTCGTGTAGATTACCTTAGCTATTAGCTAGGCCTTCGGACGTTTTTCTTTCGTGCCCGCTCTGCTTCCTTCCATTTTCATAATCCTAGTTGCTCATGCTTTATTCTGATCTTCCTCTTCTTTCCCGACTTACTGTTCCCATGCGCGTTGATCCTGTGTGGGAACACCTTCGTACATGAGTTCCCCGTATTTCTATCGTCATATATACTGTATGTCCTTTGCTTCTTCCTCTGTTAGATTGCCATTGTTGTGGAGACGGAATCTTAAACTAGTCAATATACTAATAATAATGATTCTGAAATCATGATTTTCTTCGTATCAACACTAAAATCTAATCATTTGTGCGTTTTGCTAGTGCCTATTAACAATTCCTGTTATTTTCATGAATATCTGTTCACAACTTTTTGAGTTATTGTGTTAACAAGCATAAAATGAAACAGTGACAAACCAACGAATGAACCAACAGATCATCCCAAAAATTCGGTCATTTACTCTTTGTATTATACCTAATAACTAAAAATTTCATGAAACTACGTCCATCACTTTTCGAGTTATAACTTTGAGAAAAAATAGACTGGCAAACAAACTGACAGATCGAATTTTCACCAAAAGCTAATGATCTGTTACTGTTAACATGCCTAACAATCCCTGTAAATTTCGTGAAGATTCGTTCATAACTTTTTGAGTAATCTTGGTGACAGACAAACACGATAAAAACATAACCTCTTCGGCGCAGGTAATAATTGCTCGATTGTATAGTAAGTAGGTCGGTGGGATGCCTTCTCTGAGAGCGTTAGAAAAAGACAGAGTTTGAGAAATTTCACAGAGAAAATGACAACATTAATAATTATTGTTGTCATTATTTTCTGCCTCACACTGGATACACCTAGCTTGAATTCTGTTTTCATCATCATTATTTACTGGATACACCTAGCTAGAATTTTTTCCCTTCATGCTAGCATTTTGAAAATCTTGTAGCTGATACCTAGTAGCTACCTAGTCAGTGTCGTCAGCCAGTTTAGAAGTCATTCCTTGTACTTCCACTTTATACTCTCCATGCCAGGGTGGTTCGTGTAGTGAAAATCCTGGACCAATGCTAGAAGAATCGAACCCCGAGACTGCCACACTTCATGTAGACGCTCTGCACTATCCGGCCATGGACGGGAACTATCACAATATAAAAAAAAACGTGAACGGACTGGCCACGGGCGGCGCTTTCGATTGGCTAGCGAAATTACTTCTTTCAGGCTCAACGTGTCCGATTCTTCAGACACGTACCCCGGCTGCGACTGGTTGAAGCAGCATGGTTGATTTTGTGTTGCAATTTTCCCTCCGCGTTTAAAGAGTTTCAGGAGATGTTCGAAACTCGACTATAACGGCACTTACTAAGAAATCTAAACTGATGGCTAACATTTAAAAATGTTTTTTGGTAGACTCAAGGCTGTGTGCACGAAGGCTTAAGAAAACGTTCGGACGATTAGCAGAGGCCATTGCAGACAAAGAATTTTTTCCTCTTGGTTGTTTCCCGGTGTGACCTTGCAAGGGTGCCAATTGCCTTGCATTCGGATTAAGTGGGAAAAACGCCAATTTTTTAGTTTTTTTTTTTTAATTCAAGAGTAAAAACCTCACTGTTAGGTTGATATTGTTATCAGGCGGCTGCTAAAATAGGCTCTGGGGGGGGGGGGGAATCCTTGCCACTTCCTTGCCAGGGTATTTGTAATTCTTCCATCAACTGGCATGTGACACTGCTGATATTGATGTACTTGAAAAACCAGATTCGCTATCCAACTCATTAAACTAGAACTGTCGTTTAAATACGTCGGGACTTCCCACCCCGCGACCCACCAACTCCGGACAGACACACACTCAGGCACGGTGAAAACAATATACCTATCCTCGCGGATACTCCGCGGGCTGTAAATATTATTAAGATTTTAACATGGACTTGTGCAGCTCTGTACTTATGTAGCCATGCGCGGCCATTGATTATAAAAAACACTTAGGCACGTATCTCGCTGTGAACTTAACGGAACCGTGTTATGTTGCGGCTGCAGACTATGTCCTTCATGTTAGGAATCATTTGTTCGGTAATTACGTCCAGGACGGAATTTTACAAGAGCTGATGATATATAGTGGGGCGGCAGTCACTTGCGCCTTTTTCCTGTCAGTAGCGCACTGACCACTCTGAGACCTACCGGCAGAAAAGCCGAGACAAAAATCACTGACAATTTAAAACGCGCCCTAGCCGGCGCACAAGCCTGTGGTTAAACACAGGAATAGTTCGGCGCGATATAGGCAGTGTGCCACTGAAGCGCTAGTAAAAACTTCTACTACTACTACTACTACTACTTGGTATATGGTAGGCTTTCTGCCTCCCAGTTGTGCATCATATTATCGTGATCGCTGACAATGTCGAGTATTCTGCGCGAGTTGGTGAGGTAATGCCTCCCCCCCCCCAGACTCTAAACAAACCTTTCTCCCTCCCGAGCTGCTTCATCACGTGCCTAAAACTACCGGAGCCGACCGAGTCAGTTGTGCGAGCAGCTAACTGCTGCAGCGATGTTACTGATGTAGTAGAGACGTTGCATTATCATGGGGCGATGCTTTTTGTGAAGCTCCTCCACGGACTCGTTACCAAGGCCCTCCTTCGGTTGCGACGGAGCGAGAGGGAGAGGCCGGGTTGTGTCTGCCACGGCGCCGCACCGGCATTGTGCGGCGGCGTTGGAGCGATGCTGATGTCTTCGGCACGGGGCCGTGGGAGCCTTGTGGGCCTCACTCAACCCTGTCTGTCTGTCTACCTGGCTGTCGCCCCTTCTCGTCATCTTAAAACGGAGTTACAGGCTATCAATTCAGATGGATTGAGTTACCCACCCTTGAGGACCTTTCTGAGCTCTCTATTCTTGGATATATTTATCTTCGTATCAGGATTAAAGGCTGTCATATCAAGTGCCCCTTAGTGAGTTATCCAAACTTACTGGCTTTCGCGTGCTCTATTCCCCATCTTTTATCTAATCCGAGCAGATTTGCTAGTTCAAGTCTTGGTTGAATTTACTTCCTAAGCCCTGAGTTTCCGCCTTTCTGCATGTCACCTGATCAGCTGCCCCGAGAGTTATCTGAGCGGTTTCTGTTAGACAATTCAATTCGAAGAAACCGTCCGGAGTTTCCTAGTTTCATACATTCAACCTTGAAGGCCTTTTATCTCGCTGAGCCTCGTCTTTCCGCCTGCTTCTTCGTCTTATCAGTCCTGGAGGTTGTCACTCGATCTAAGAGTAAACTGGAAAGACTCATCGAACGTTGCTGGGTTGAAACTTCACCGAGCCTTGTCTGGACTTGCATGTCACTGTCCTATCGTCCCTCCAGTTGATAACGTGCTCCAACATTGCGGAATACAGCGACTTTTTCACGCTTCAGGCATCGCGTGCGTATCGCCTTGCAAATCTCGTTCGCAGATAAGCTACCATTAGAAGCTGCCCCTTCTTCAGCTACAGGTAATGACTTAGCCCTAAACTACTTAATTTAATAATACAGTAGTACCGGTATGTTCTGCAGCGACAGATTTTGGCAGTCATCGATTCTAAATTTTGTATGGCGGAATCATTTAAGGCTCAGTTTCCACAACAAAGGAGATCTTACAGAGGAAGCAAAAAAAAAAAAAACATACAGTGTCGCTAGAAGAGTGGGACCCATACACAAGGGTGTTCCCATACATTAGCTACGTCCATAGGAATAGCAAGTCGGGAGAGAAAACGAAGAACAGCAGAGGAAAGCAACATTAGTAGGAGTTACAAAGTGGTAGAGAGCACAGTGGGCACAAATGAAAGACGTCCTGAAGGCCTAGCTACGGCTACGATAACCTACAGGGCCGCCTTGGAGTGGCTGCTTCCCATAAGTCAGGATGGGTAATCCTAATCTAACTGTTACTCTATGACCCATCCTACGCCCTCTTAGGGGTTCCTATTACTATTCTGATAGTGCCAGCGTTTCTACAAAGAAGACGCAACACACTAAACTACTTGCACATAGTATACTGAAGCTCCAGGTGTTGCTTGGAACTCAGCTGCAAACTACAGACAGCTGAGTTCTCAAACCGCTAAAAATTGCAATCAATCCATATAGGTTGTCGGTCCTACAATTTTCAACCCTAAATTTACCTTAACCAGGACCTGCCTCCTCACTCCAAAGGCGTTCTTCCTGAAGGAATACAGTAAGACAAATAACTCTTGTATGTACTAAAATGACACAACCAAATAAAAATAGGATTACTATCGTGGTACGTTACGCCTGTGTCTGTATATAGATATGGCGATATGCTCAACTACCGTTTGGCAGTAGAGCGACAGATCTATCTCGAAAAGCGCTAATAGCATCACCAGTGTGCATCCGAGAATGTTAACTTTATTTATGAAATGATATCTCTCCGGAGATTCTCGGTGTCGTCTTTGATGAGAAGCTTCCGTTTGAGGCGCCTATTAGACACCTCGTGTCACTTGCTTCGAGTGAGATTCGTAAGATAAGTTCTGTGCTTGGTGATAAAGATGTACTCCGTACTTACTTCTATGCTCTTTTACTGCATGTGTTGGAGTGGAGAATTGCTCACCGGTCTGGGCGCCGGTTTTTGCCTGCCAGCCACTTCTGCTGGACCGAATTGTTAGCTCAGCCAGCAGGCTGTGTGGTGAGAGTTGCCTGGTAAGTCTACCCCATAGACAAATGGTGGACGCCTCTATATGTTTTATAAGGCAAAGAACAATGAAAGATTTTGGTTGCATTCTTCTGTCCCTGCCCTCAAGGTCTTTGGTAGAAATACATGTGCTGAGACTTATGCCCGTCTTTTCACATTCGAGACTGTTGGGAGGCAAGCTCGGCAGTGCGGTCGGTGTTTCTGCCCTGGTCAATTTTGGTCTGGAATCCATTGCATCATCTTTCGGTCGTGTGGATTGGCGGGCGTATAAGTAAGCTGTTAATGGCTTTCTGATGGATTTTCCTTTGTAGCATTTCGAGCTTCCCGGAGTTACAGACTGCTTTACGCCCGACTATGAAGTTTTTACTAATAATAATGCAATATTTTCCGGGGAAAAAACGTACAGATAAAATAACAGTAAGCTTGAGCGAAGAAGAAGTGTTATGAAGAAACTGACTGCCAATGCCCTCAGGGGTATATTCTGGCGGGCCATATCCCTGCCACAAAATATTTGGGCATCACTCTCCCAAGGTTTCCGAGTGCCTTATCCGCGAGAGATGTTGCAGCTTGCCGCAGTTCCTGCTGACGAGGTTAGTTTTGTCAAATTGGTAGGTTCTCTACTTTCCTCTTTCTGTCCCGTGAAGTGGGCAGTCGATCGAGATAGCCGCCTGGTACGCGGGACATCTCTAGTCTCTCTCGTGTGGAAGGACACAAAAGGGGGCCGACCACTTGTGTGTCTCCTACTATACTTTGCGCCTTGTTTCCTTGCCCGTAGTAGCGCCCGTGGCCACCACGCCTACCCAATATGCGGTATTTGAATACTGCACTAGTAGTTTCTCTGTTGAAACGCCTGAGTTACGGCTACGGAGGTTAAACAAAATATTTAATAACAATAATAATAACTAACCTGACTGCCAATTAGTGAAGTTGCTCTACATATCTTGCTTCGATTCTTCTCAATTTCCTGGAAACCTTTCGTTCTTCGTGATCGGTTTAAGAGAATGTGACTTGTAGCTTCCTGCAAGTCTGAGTCATTATGACCTCGTGCTTTTTCTGTATGTCAAGCACCGATTTCCGGCTCCCCGAAGAACTGCACCGACACAGCAATGGCGATTCTTCCACTTCGTTCTGTGAATGATGGGGACGATGAGTTGCCATTATAGTGATGGATATTATTTCAATCGGTTGCTTTTACCGATAGGTCTCTTCATCCATCCTACAATCGCAATCCGTTTGTTACACTTTCTAATGGCTCTTACTATACCTCCTCTCCGATTGCATCTTATTTGCTACATTTTTCCGCCGTCCTCTTCGTTCATTATTTGAACACAGACAATACTAACATAGGTATACAAATACATTGTGCAAACGCTCCTGTCATTTACTCCGTAAACAAAGCAATTTCTTAAAAATTCAAATACTCTGAAATTCTGTTCATTTATAATGTGCATGCAGCAAATCTGTTACATTTTTCTCACCAACGGTCCATGCCATTTTGCATCAACCCACAATTTTCTACGGTTCTCAATGCTGTTAAAACTACGTTCTATTAACTATAGGGCTATATGACAGATTGGTCTCGGTCTGTCTCCCCATTTGTCTTAGCCCCTTCAGGAATGCATTCTTTTTGCCAGTAATCGTACTGTATTGGGGTTTTGTCTTGTACATAGCTTCATGCAACCATTCGTCTGCTGTCTCCCCGATCGATCATGATGCCGCAACTATGCATGCAGCTTGCACACATGCGTTGCAACGTCGCGCAACGGAATCATCATAAATTGTGATTTATGAGCCAAAACTACAGTCCTTCGTTTGCCATTGACACATTTCGCAAATTCGCCTGATGCGTTTTGTCTCACGCGTTGAAATTGTTGTGGAACGCCACTGCAATCGTGTTTTTTTCACCAATGTAAAGGCATTTCAAAGAGTCGCACCTGCCCGTAGTAACTACAGTATATAACAGTATATATTGTCCATCAGCGCTGTTCTGTCCTAGCGGATGCTGCCCTTCATTAGTTATCACTGCTGTTCATTATAAACAGTTGCATTTTATGGATTGTGTTGATCTACGCTGAACATCGCCCGATTATATCCTTGCATTATAAACATATTCTGAACTTCATCATTATTCGCCAGTATTTGGAGCTCAGCTGTTTTGCATTGTCCTCAGGTGCAGTATTAGCATCACGCCTTCGTTCCGCTAATTTACGAGCAGATGTAGTGCTCGTGATAAATGCTAGTTATCAATCAGTGCATGCGTTGCGTCGGTGGCAGTATATATACTACGTGACGCATGAAACTACGAGAACAAATAAAAGTACGACGCAGAGCTGAAATATTCGTAGACTACCCAAAATAACGGTCAAATACTACCGATCCCTACTCTTTATCTTAACAAAATAAGCCAATTTTACCCGACTCCTGCTGTTCAGGGAGCTCCGACTCAAACTCCTGCTCCCCCTCCCCCTACTTTGGCCTTCAAGAAATTCCAACTAATGCTAACTACAACCTTGCAACCCTGTTAAAAATTTGTCTACTTTTGCCTATTACCATTTAGCAAATTTTCATTTCTCGTAACAATATCACTCCTGCGAAAATAATTTGTCAGGGTGCGTCAAAGATAAAGGTACACTAGCCATATATATCCTGTGAAAATAACGTTGAATGGAAGTTTTTTCATTGTTGCCAGCCCTGTACCTTGGCTACGAGCGTGAAATTTACTTCAAGTCAGGCATCAAATTTATAAATAACCTGCGCGTCCAGAGCAGCAGATTACAAACGACGTGTGTTGTTTCCGAACCTATATCATTTATGCGCTCTTTTTCTTCTGTGGATACCAATGTCATATATGTAATGTGTGACAATGTATACATTTAACAATATAGTATGTACCGTATGTATTTAATGTTTTCATAAGTACAATTTTCCTGTCACGCTCAGATAAAAATTGCCAAAATGATCAAAATTGCTAGGGTTGCGAAAAATTGTCCAAATTGTCTAAGTTTTTCAAAATTTACCATGGTTTCTGACAACAGTGTGTACTCGTATAATACTAAAAGCGTAAAAGTGCAGCCGAAATAATGAACGAACCATTTAGAGAGCGATATAGTTGCAGACAAAATAACACACATATATACCGGTAAACTACCTTGGTAACAAGCTTACTGTTCTGTGTGAACAAAATAGTAATTTCAGGGCTCCTATGCATAGATTGCTGCCGTAAACCTGAAGACCATAAAGACATTCTACTTTGTCCTTTCCACTAGTGTAGGAATTCCCTCTCTACGAAATGGAAAAATAAAGTGTTAGCTAGAAGTGCTGAATGAATGTTTCGATTCACCTATAGTAGTAGCATCTAATACAAAATTCTGGGCCCTTCCAGCAGCTAAAACCGTCGATCAGGAATCCAAAGATTCGGGTGGGGTAATTTGGAACTTGAAAAACTTGACGCTGCCCGGCAGCCTATATAATAGGGAAGATTAACTAACAAACCATAATTTGGTTTATTGAAGTAATAAAATCGCTTCCGGTATTGATTAATTAATTCAACCATGAACTTTTCAGCTCCGGCGTATAGAGTACAGCCTATATGGAGGTAGGATGAGAACAGGTATATTGTGCACGATGACTTGACAAACGATGGCTGTAAAAAGAAGTCCCCATGGAGCTTGCACGAGGGAGAAAGTGGTTTTCTGTAAAGAAAAGAACACCGGCTTTCTGCGCGACTGTCGGGCAGTAGAGCTATCAACTTAATAGGCTGGGTAAGCAAAAACTGCTCCGTCTTTTGACATATAAAGGGTGATGCGTAAAAGCAGACCCTTTTGAAAAACCGTACAGAAGCAAGCAAAAGAAAAGTTCAGCTTTAAAAAATGTGATGATACTAAACCAATTCATTGAAATTATTCGAACTGGAGAAATGTTGGAAGCATAATATAAAAAAAGGAAAATATCTAATTCAACTAAAATATAAAAATATGAACCGATGCATTACGTGAAAGGCAAATTCAACAAAATGCGATAAAATCAGGTTCGGAAAAAATTTAGGAAAAACGTAATTTCAAGAAATTAGCGGAAAAAATTCACATTCAACAATACGAGAAATATCAACAAAAGTCCTCAAAACTTCTCGCAGGGCATAGAAAGGGTTACAGTCTAGGCTATAAGGTTAGTTAGGTTCACCCCTCCTCTGATATGGGGAGCTCCCGGGGACCCTGCAGGTGGCCCTAGCCACCTGCAGCTCTGCCTTAGGGACATGTTTTCCTCTGTTCATCTTCTTTCCCGACTGGTAGTGCCCATGCACGTTCATCGTGTGTGGAATCACGGGTTCGTCGTTTATCTGGCAGTACTACCTGTCTCTTTATCTTCATCTCCTATGAAACATCAAATTTGTGGTTGATCAGGTAGGCTTAAACTGACCTATGGAATTGTAAGTAAGGAAAATGTAACAAAAACAATATTAACGACAGAAATGAAACAATTTTTTGTAGGAATACAGCAAGATAAAGAACTCTTGTATTTATATAACACAGCTTGTTATGATAGGGAGGTACATCATCCGGTATTGGAATAACTACCGTTGCACTACTTGATGAATGGACCCAGGGATCCACTGGCTGGAAAAAGGTCAACGCTTCATCAGATGACTGAAGAGCTCTTTCTTAAGAAAACATTGTAGAAGTTACCATACATAGCCACTTACCCGGTAGAGGGTTTGTAAGCTGGGAAATAAGGCAGTGAGCTACCCAAAGGCTAGAGGCCCTTCACAAGAGATGAGACGCTGCCTAGAACTCTGCCCTGTCGGACCGTCTGTCATCCTAAAAGGTCGGACATATTTGTGAAATAAGAACTGGCAACCCCTCAGGGTAAAAGGATGAGCCATAAGCCAGGTTCGTCAATCCTATTATTATGGAGAGTAGCACCACCGAAAGGACCATATACCTACGTTTCCATAGCTAGGCCTTCGAGACGTCCTTCCTTTGCTCCCATTTTGCTTCTTTCCATTTTGATGCTCCGATTGATGAACCTTTATTCTGCATTCGTTTTCTTTCTCAAGTTACTGGTCCCATAAACGTAAATCGTCTGTGATAATACCCTCGCGCATGGTCTTCACGTTTCAGTGGACAACTCTATCTATGTATGTCCCTTCTTTCTTCTTTTGGTAGATAATATTTGTTGTGGAAACGGAGGCTTAACCCTCAACCGCCGAGTGTCTACTGTTCTTCACGTTTCAGATAGTTCTATTCCTTTGAGGCATCTGATTTAAGGTTTAAGGTTTAAATATTTGGCCTGCAGGCGTTTAAGTCGGCTGTCAATGGCTTGTTGTTGGACATTCTTTAGCAGTGTTTCGGGCTTCCCGGTATTGTAAAATGTTTTGAGTTGTTCTACCTGTCCATGGTGGCCCGGGCGTGAAGTTACAACAATAATAATATCCTGATCATTTTCAAATCGTTCCAATTCAGAAGCATTCATATCCAATCACTAATCAACTGCAGGGTGGATGTCTTGGATTAGCTTAACGTGCTGATTTGTACAGAAACATTAATAGTGGACATCCGAGTTTCCACTTTGGATCGTATTTGTTGGTAATTGCTAGCCGACTGCGCTTGAAACGGTCTCAGACTCTGTCTGCAGCCTCGAGTCCTAGAGACCTATTCATATAAAAAAATTGTACTTCATTTCCCTGACTTCATTTTTTACAGTCTACAGTTCACACTAATGTTTGAAAACACAGCACCAGCTCTTCAAAACGTGATCAAACGGTCCATGTGAGCAACAATGGGATACGTCTTATGCTGGAATGATCTTCGTATCATCCACGTCAGAGCAGCTATTGGTTTACACGGTTCATAAAAGTGTTGTCCTGGTAACACGTGCTATCTTCAAGGCAATAACTTCACAGTTAATCCCCTTTCGAAATTGCTTATAAAAGGCAAAGGCAACTATTGGCCGGCTGTGTTCTTCAGCTGTCGGTCACGTTGACCTGCCACAACTTCACCGTAATGACTTCACTGTCACTTCATTTCGAAATTATATTTATGTAAATCAACGCTGTTGACTGCAAGGGTTCATCAACTGTCGCTCTTGTTGACCCGTCGTATCAACGTAATGGCTTTACGTATATGTCCTATAGTCATCGCAAAGGAACCTTTCCCTTGCTTGAGAAAAGCACCGTTCTAATAATGATCCGATTGTGTTTGTTGTTCCGTGTAATTATGTCTCATGCGGTTATGTACGGGGTATTGAACTCTGGAAGTGTTCTGGCTAGCTTACGAGCTCTTACGTGTGATTGCTCGTTGTCAGTCGGCTGATTTGAATGGTAAATAATAAGAATAATTATTCTATGATGTGGTTGTTTATGCCGGGAAAAGAACTTCCTGAAGAAACTATTTTTTCTGTACCACTGGACAGTTTGGTGCGTTGACCCAGGAGTACGATACTGATAAATATTGGGATGGAGTGGGAGCAGGGTTATCGTGCGGATTGTATCGTGCTTGAGGTAAGGTCTTGTTTGGGGGGGGGGGGGGGGGGGATTTGATTCTGCTTGGAGCTAGGTCGTGTTTGGGGTTCGGTCTCTTTTTTTTTTTTGTACTAAATCCTGCTTGGATGTCTTTTGGGTTAGATCGTCTTCAGGGGTTAGATTGTGGTTGGGAAAAGGTCGTGTTTGAGGTTAAGTCGTACCGGTATTAGGGATTCAGCCGTTTCAGGGATTCAGTCGTATTTAGGGTTGGGTCATTTTGGGGAATAGGGTGTATTTGGTGTTCGGTTGTGTTATAGGAATTGGGTCGCTTCTTTGTTTTCATGTGTCATCCGTATTATGTCCACTCATGCAATTCGAGTATGTGGTCGTGTGGTGACTGTGCAAATGCTCTTTGTATTTGATGGTTTTTTTTTTTTTATCGTACTCTTCAGTCAGAAAGCAGGCCATCAGTTTACAAATTGTTTACTGAGATAAGTCAGTAAAAGTTACGTTCATTCAAGAACTTTTTTTATGTAGCAGACTTGCTACAGCTCAAATTGTGATATAAATACTATAGTAAAAACCAATGTGCGCTTGTATACCTCATTACGGCACGTCCGCCAAGGAGGATTTATTATGCGGGAGTTTTTCTCTTTGTTTGTCGCAAAGACAGCTCAGACAAACAGACTCCTCGCCAAGACCCTTATGAAATTTATAGGGATTAGGGATTGTTAGGTATGTTCAAGAACAACAGATGATTAAATTATGATGAATATCCCTTCAACCGCTCCTTTGTGTACTTTTTTTGTAACAATTCAGAAAATTGTTGACAGATCTTCATGAAAGTAGCAGGAATTATAGAAATGTTAAAAGGCGCAAATAACATAATCTTGGTAATGGACTGTTTGTCCGTTTTATTTTATGTTTATCCTAGTTTTTGTATACATAACTCAAAAGTTATGGGCCGACTTTCAAGAAAATTACCGGAACTTCTAGGAATAGTAAGATCCACAATTGATCAAATTTTAGTGATGATCGAATAGAACTGCTGGTTTTAAGACTAAATAGATTTTTTCCTTAACATTGCTTTGCTTGGAGGAGCTATGTGCTCTCAGAGTGCTTATTTATTTTATTAATGTTTGAGATATTTATATTTTGTTGTCATGCTTAAATAATTTGCATTGACGATATTTGGACAATTCTTGGTCATTCTGGAAACTTATGACGCTTCGTATCTTGGTCGTAGATAGCGTAATGTTACCTTGATACCAGGTCACAACCACAAGTCCAAACGCAGTATGACGTTTAATGAACCAAAGTTTGAACTACTAAGAGATTTAGAGCCTGTGTCATCTTGGAGTCCGCGTCATATGCAACTAGTGTTGGACATCACATTGAATAAACGACAGTTTAAGAGATTTTTGGTGTGTGAATGCAAGATGATGCGAATTCAGAAGACCTTGCTGCCAGAACTCTAACATCGTGAAAAAAATGAAGCAGCTGGGGCTGAAAACTTCCTCATCGCGCGAAGCAGAAGTGCTACCCTAAGGAAACAATACAGTAAAATTCTAGTCCCCACCCTAGATGCCAGGCAAATAGAAAGACGTAGAACATATCGAAGATAGAGATCACTCAATATTAGGAGCTCGACTTGACCTCCCTAATTTGTACTCAGTGTAACGAAGATTTGAACGCCTCATTATCATATGCGCTTGGAACATTTTGGAAAGTATCAGGGTAGATGTAAAGAAGTGAATTGTTGCCAGACACTCCGAACGAACTCGACGAACTACGCGTCGCTAATGGATTCAGCGGTAAAACTGAGCAGCGGCAACAAAGTGTTCCAGTGGCTTGGCCCCTCGGAAAAGACTTTTCAACACCCACGACATAGCCGAAAGGCCAGAGACATAAAAGTCGTAGAATTCAAAAACCCGGTAGACTCACATTTGTAAAAACTGCCATATAAGACAGCAGTTAGTAGTTGCGTGCACTGTGGAGACAACTCGCTGTTTGATCATCCGATTGTCGCCAGCTACAACCGTATCGGAAACAACCAAACCGAACAGGGTTCGAAAATTCCAAGGAAATCATAAGATAATTCCCTGTCTCTTATCGTGTAGTCTATGTACAACATTTCAAATAGTGTTATTCGTACGAAAAGGCTGATAAATTCATACGAGAAAGGGTGAAGAGCATTTGGAATGGACGGTCTCACGAACAAGTATCGTCACCTCTCTGATTTTGGCTCTTCGTTATGCCGATGTTGATTTATGATCCGAAAACTGGTTCAATTAACCTGCATATTTACATAGGTCTATGTGAATGATTTTAAATTAGACAACTGGTTGAACCTGCAAACGTTGCATAATTATCACCCGCGAACGAAGTGAGAGATGTGATATTGTTTTCGTTGAAGATTTAAAGTAAATATATATTTATATAAATATATGTATTTGTATGTCTGTCAACCCAAAAAGTGGTCGAAAGAGTTGAGCAGTCTTCATAATTTTTTATAGGGAATTTGGTGGGTTGCCCTACATGTGACCCATGTCAAAAAACTGGGCCTCGCAGGCCATAAAAAATGACTGCGTTGAATTTTGTACACCGCAGCGAATTTGCTTGCAGCGCGGCAGCTCGTCTGGAGAATGGGGCGTTCTATTTTTTTCCTATATTATTATTGACGAGCTAATCCATGCAAAGAATGCGGCTGTGCTCTAGCCTTGTTCATCGAAAATGACTTCGTTGAATTTGCCCCTTACCACGGGTGATGGTCTTACGCCACGAGGCGTTCTAGTTACGTATGTGAATGATTTTAAATTGCTAAACTAAACAGAGAATCAAACAATAAGCGTTGTATCGAGTCATTTGTACAGGCAGCGAAACGTGCCTTCAACTTACGTACAATACGCAGTTGCGACACGGTTTGAATTTCCTGGGCCAGGTTTTACACCCGTGAGGTGGCGTGCATAACATCGCCTGAATCTCGTCCAAAAACCTCTAAGATATCCAACACCATGACATGCCCTTTGTTTGTAACCTAGAAATAAGATACATCCTCTTTTGTACCATGTAGCAATGTAGCATTTCAGTGTTGTAATGTCTCTATGAGTATTAAATAAAGATTATTATCATTATAATAAATGTCGGTGCAAGTTCTTGACCGTCTTTATCCATGATCGAGCAGGGTGTACTCTGACTAGGAGTAGTAGTAGTGCACTGAGTCAACCGAGATTTTCCGACAGGTATGGCGAAATAATATACCCCTACCAAGGTATGTAGAACGGCCGAGTCTGCACTGTACGGATTACTCATCGAGTGAATACGGTGGTAAAACTATGACTATAATAATAATCATCTGGCTAAGAGTGGTATAGTTATGCCTGGGTTATTGTAGAGTGTACAATCTCGCTTAGGTCGTCTATACCTCGGAGTCTACTCTGGCCTGAGCCTATTCCCGGTCATGTCCTGGGAGAGTGTTAACTTGGCTTGCTACACCGGGCCCATAACTATAGCATGAAAAGCCTAAAATTTTCATTCCTGTTAAAAAATATTTATTTTGCCGCTATACGATATTGCTCTTCCTCTTATTTTTCTGTCTTGAACTTACCAATATTGCCTGACGATGTTTTTGCTGCCTCTCGGGCTTCTTTCTACTAACACGGAGTCTCTGTACTATGAACACTTCCCAGTCTTTGTCCTGTACTGTGCTGAATTTTTGTCATCAAATATTTGCCGGCTCATTTTTTCTCGGCTGAAATATTTACTTTCATTTCGGCTGCTTTCGAACGTTTGCGAATTAACAACAACGCTTTCTGTGTCGACATTTCGTTTATTTTTCCCTAAAGCTCTTTAGGTTTCGTTTTTGCCACGGTTTTCGCTGGCTTCGGTAGGCATTGACGTTTGTTTGCGCACTTTTTTGCAAATTTACGACCGCTTTCTAATTCGATGGACGCAATGCTTCTTGTTTGGCTGAACTCTTTCCTGAATCTTTCCTGGTATTCGTACATATGTGAAGCAAATATATTCTTGTTATATACATAATACTAGCTCGAATGTGTTTCAGTGTCTATGTAAGGTGGAAAAGTGTTCACTTCTTTCTGAGTTATTTACTCAAAATGCGAAAACTTCCATAAATTTCACTATGTGATACTTTTTGTGCCTGCGGATATTGTTCCTAACTTCTTGACAAATCTTTTCGTCAATACAGTCAGTTGTGTTTGCATACAGAAGCGAAGCATTCGAACACTACGAAGTAACAACACAGGACAAAAGACTGTCGTCTCTTCTGGGCTTTTGCTTGCTTGGGTTTCATGTAAGAGCGCAAAAAATTCAAACCAACACTTACTTCTTCATCGATCATACTAGGTAGTGTTAGAATGCACTACACCTGGTTACTTGATCTGCGGATAAAGTGTTTGGATGATGTGAGCGGTGCCAGTAGGGTTCTTTCTCTTAAAACATCGTCGCTCTAATTACAGCAAAAGACTAGAGCACTCTGAGAGCGCATACCTCCGCCAAGTAAGGCAACGGTAACGAAAAATTCAAATTGGCTCTGAAACGATTTCTTTTGCATCAACCCCAAAATCTAATCATTTGTGCCTTTTAATAGTATTAACAGTTTCTGCAATTTTTTCAAGATCCTTTCATTACTGTTTGAGTTATGCTGCTAACAAACACTATGACAAACATAAGTCAAACATGCAAACGAGATAACCGATCTGCACCAAAATTTTATCATTTATATCTTTTAACATTGCGAACAACTCCTACGAATTTCATAAACATCCATTCAATATTTTTTTAGTTATTGCATAACAAACATAATAAACCCAACTTGAAAATTTAACCATTTTTGCCTTTTAACGTTTTTAACATTTCCTGCAAATTTCATAAAGATCCATTCAAAACTTTCTGAGTTATTGCGTAACAAACATTATGACAAACACAACTCAAACATAGAAACGAATCGAACGATCTGCACCAAAATTTAATCATTCATGTCTTTTAACCTTACTAACAATTCCTGTAAGTTTCATATTCACTCAAAACTTTTTGAGTTATTGCGCTAACAAACATAATATCAAACACAGCAACAGACATACGAACGAACAAACAAACATATCATCACAAAAATTTGGTCATTTACTCTCTGTGATATACCTAACAAACTCATATAAATTTCATAAAAATCCGTACATAACTTTTCGAGTTATAGCATTGAGAAAAATGAGGCTGATAAACAAATGGATGGACGGATCTTCACCAAAGTTAATCGTCTGTTCCTCCTAACATACCTCACAATCCCTGTAAATTTCGTCAAAATCCGTCCAGAACTTTTTGAGTTATCTTAGTGAGACACAGACAGACAGACAAAGGGACAGACAGACAATACCGACAAAAACATAACCTCCGTGGCGGAGATAAAAATACACACATAGATCGTTTGAAATGACAAGAAACCTTCGTTAATATGTCCTACGTAATGTAGAGTAATATTTTACGCCGCATTAAAGAATTTAGGTTTGAAATTAAAAGAGGGTAAAAATTGATTTGCAAATATAACTATTTGTGTATATGTAAGTATAAATATCCTTTGATGATTGGAGGACTCCCATGCTGAATCATTTTGAAAGCGCAAAACTAACTATTCCAGGAGCCATTTTTACCAATACCTTCAATATCGAGATATAAAACGAAAATAAACGTTAGGTGTGGCTTGTTATATGTGTTGAACGATTTTCTTAATTACACTTCTGAGGTTTTTGTGCTAATCGAAAGATGTTTCACTGCGACTCATCCCTAAACAAATCTGTTTGCTCACTCTGCATTTCTCCAGTGTTATGTCCACCCTCCATGTGTTGACAGAAATTTCTGCTTGCCGACTTACTTGCATATTTCTCTTTTTTTTTTAACAAACCCGCGCCCATCTCGCGCAATTGTCATCGAATTTCTTTAGCTTGAAAGTTAGTTTTTTATGTCCGCAGCGTAACATGCATCGCTCGATCGGAAGAAAGTTGGGCTTATGACAGACTTTCGGTGCTGCCGAAGTTTTACCATCTGATGTAAGGCAGTTTTCACTTTTATGATCCGTGCCTTCGGCGGTGCTCGGTTGCGCTTCGGTTAATGCCGCCAATACACACGGTTGAGTCAGCAAAATTTTCCTCTATTGGCAAGTGGCCTTTCACGTATATATACGTAGTTATTAGCTCCAAAATCGGTAGCTTTTTTAGTAACGAAAGCAGGTTTTTTGGATTGTCGAGGAGGGAGTTTTACAGCTAGAAGGTGTGGAGTGTAAAAAAGGGACGTATAATGAGTACGTTTTGTCGTGTGTGGGTGAATCTTAGAATCTAATTTGCAAGGCGCTTGTATTTGTTATTGTATAATGCACTACTAAGAAATGTATATCTATTGTTAAAGACAACTTACACTATGATAATTGCTATATTCAGTGCTAAAATTACAAAATATTAAATTTGATATTTTTTGGGGTATTGATAAACTCTTGTAATGTCATATTTATCATGTAGGCCTGTGCATATATTTTGCTATAACTCTTTGTTATTTACTCATTTACTTTCCCTACTATTTATCGGCATTACTGCATATGGTAATGGTACTATTTTGTGCTTGGAATGCCTCACTAGCTAGCTACAAAATTCCTGCATTTGAGGTATCTCAAATCGGCCCATAATTTCTCGCGACACTTTAGGTTTTTCTCCAAGGTTCAAAACTTCATTTCTGCTCGCCACTGATTTTATTTGTAACATCAGTAGCGGACAGAAATGAATTTCTAGAACTTTGGAAAAAAAAACTGTTTCGTCAAGTCCTGTATTCAGCAACAGTATTATTGCTCACTTCATACATACTAGGAGTACTGCGCTTCCAGTAACATTTCTGGCAATAATTAACATTACTGCATTGGATACTGCGAATAACAGGACCCAAGTTTGGCAATAACAATACTGCTTTGGCAGTGCCAATAACACTTGAGAACAGAGAAACTCACTGCCAAGTTCTGCACTCGTCGCCACTTCAATGAAATACTTTCTGTTTGCCTGCTGCTCTAGAACAGACTTTCTTTCCGGCTTGGATTGCTTTAGGTGATGCGCTGCCGCTATGGGGAAGCCTGCGGTTAGACTACACGACGGGATGACTCTTAGCTCTATGTTCTTTATAATTGCGACTAACAGTGTTTTTTTGTATATGTGTAATTTAAATGATTTGTTTAAACACCGTACAGTACATCATATTACAGTTTGACGAACGTAACATGGTAGCGGTCGCAATCGTGATTACTAATAATGTGTCTCGAGAACTTTTGAAAGATTGAGAAAGTATGAACCACTAAAAATCTTTTACTATAGTCAAGCGAGCGTAAGGAGTCCGATGAACGTGGCTAAGATCGCTAAGCAATTTTGTCAAATAATAAAACTACGTACATATATGAATACTCAAAGTGCATTAGTCAATAGATAAGATTTGGCACCGCTGCGTTCAATTCAGTCCCGCCCCGAAAGGACTGCTTACGCTGCTTTGACTGTAGTATGTATCAGCGTCATTGTAAGGTTTCATGAACATGTATGGCAGTTACCTTTACAAGGAATGTGTCGAGAACGAGAAGGAGATGCTGAAACGTTCTTAGAGGTAATTATATCATTAAATGGTGACCATGTTAGTTTCATGGATGGAGTAGTATTTTCTAGGAAGGGATACTGAAACGTTCTTTGCTGTAATTCTTGTAAAGATATCAGATGATGAAAATATTAATATTACCTTCATACCTGGAAGAGTAGCAATGTATACATAGGAGGGAGATGCTAAAGCATTCTAAGCTGTAATTCCTGTAAAGATATCAAATGGTGAGGATATTACTTGTATCCGTGGAAGTGTATGTATGCATGGGAGCTAGGAAGTATAGTTATGTGTACAAGTAGATGCTGAAGCGTTCCTAACTCTAGAGGTTCGGTATCGTGCAATGCTGAACAAGTGTTATGCTATTGCACTTATACTAGGAAAATATGTACAGGTGAGGTGCCAAAATGTTCTATCGCGGGAAATAATCGACCGTATCGAGAAATTCTAAAGATCTTAGGATAAAAGTAAATACAGGAAGATCCGTAAGAAATCATATTTTTATAAGGTTTACGTATGGTGCTATAGCTCTATTTTCTCTTACCCTATACTTGTGAGAAATATTTTTCACGCCCCTCTCACATTTTTGCTTCAACACAAAGTTATCTTCCTTGCTTCTGAGTTGAATGTGTGCTACATTTGTACAGTTTGATATCTTTTTATTTTTTAGTACTTAACTGTCTACCATGTGCAGAAAGTCCCTTCCATTTTAGATAGTTATTGTTTTCATAGGTCTTCCCGTGCGCATTTTCCCAAGCTATTGGGCCAGTACATTTCTATTGATAACAAAGTTTCCACTCGTGAATTGCTCCAGGAAATTCGCATTGACTAATGACTTATATTGAACTGTTGTATGGAAGTAGCAGAGAGTTCAGCTTGACTGAAACAATTCCATGGCAGTTCTGCTGAAGTTGTACAACAGAAAAGTTTGTTACCCAAGTGATCCTTTCGCCACTTTTCTTGTGTGGTAAATTTAAAGAATTCGTGAATTCTGGAAATGCTTCTGAGTCTACGACCGAATATGTTAGTCTTGTAAGAAGGAAATCTTTCGAAGCACGCAGCAAAAAAAAAAAAAAAAAAAAGCAAACGTTAAAAACTTCCGTTGTTCGTAAAAAAACAATATATATATATGATTTAGCAGTACTAGTAGTACATATATAATCTCCAGTTAAGAATGAAGAATGAAAGAACATTCCGGAAAGTGCAACAGTAAAAAAAATATGAAACTATTACAATCAATTAAAACTGAGTTTGGTAGAACCAGCATCTTCTGTGTTTTTCGTTCTGCATTAAAATGCTTTACAGATTTCAAAGTACTACAATTTACTTAATTTATGACTTGGTATTGTTAGTGCTGCGAAAATTAACAACGGTGAGCGTATTTATTGTATTCACCTGGTGCGTGTCCAACACATCCCGGCCCATCGTTTCTTGCGCTTACGTTTTGCTGGTAGTCTTTTTTTCTCTGATTTGCAGTAATCCAGCGGGGAAGACCTCCGTGCATGGGTTCCACGTTTCTACCGACGTGCTACACGTTTCTCCAAGACTTCATCCTGCCTTCTTGAAATTTCTCGTTGTTTCTAAGGCGTCTTAAACTACTCTTAACTGTACAGTCTCCAATATACGTGTATAACAGTTATTTCACGCTTCTAATACCACAAAACTAGTTTTTATTGGCACTTAATGCGACTAATTCGTCTGAGAAGGACGCAAAGCCTTTTAAACTAGCGTGTCATATACCAATTACGTCCTCTCTCCCATCCTAAGCACCTTCACTTCTGCTTCTGTGAGAAAATAACACTCGTTATTGAATGCACTTTCACTGCTTCGGCACACCCCCCAGGCGGCGCTGTGTCGATGAGCTTCATCTTCTCGTGTCATGAGGACGATGCGCTGACGTACCGGTACGTCTGCCTGACGTGCGATAGTAAATATACTGTATGTCTGCCCCGTAGGGGCTACGTGTTGTAGTGGGCTATTATTTCTTGTCATGAGGAGGACGAGCGTTGTATCGGGCGTACGATGCTAACACTTCGGGTCCCAATGAGTTAATGTTTTACGAACGATGACTTCATTGAGTGTTGTTTCTCAACGTTCCCCTGTATCAGATCTTCTCGAGCAGGTTGGTTAGATTACGAGGTTTTGTGGAATCATTCTTCAGCAGCCATCGTGCGATTTTTTGAGAATAATAAGCTTTTGTGAAAAATTAAAATGAAAAAAAATCACGTGAATGATTTTTGACACTTTTCTGTACGATGCTTGTGTCGAGCGTTGACGGCAAGGATATTATTAGCGCATTATAACTACAGCATGCGAATATTTTATACCGTTTCGGGAATGGATATTCCTGTCATTCACAGTTAATGGGTTAACGGTGAATGTCTTTGAACCTTTCCCAGTGTGTACATGACGTAATTTAACGCATGTATGGTACTCAAAGACAGCAATGAACGTACCTCAAAAACTATAGCTGCTGTCATTATCTCTGGAACTTCGTGTGTGTAATACATAGTTTAACTTATTCATGGTATTCAGCGACACCGGCATACCCTACCTCAAAAAACACGCTATTGCCTCCGTTTCCAAATCTTAAACAGGTTTTTCTATTCTCAACGTAAGATATATTTGCAGTTTTACTATTTTTTAATCCAAAATTTATTGGAGCTATCACGCCTTACAAAGAGTTTTTGTTGGCCCTCTCACGCTTTACACCAACGAAGTGAAAAAGTTTAATCCTATTATAGCAAATTTTTCACTTTGCTGAAGAGCCTGTTTTGACGTTGCAAGTCTCTATAATATTCATAATATGCTACTACTGAAAATTGAAAGTAGTCCACTAAGTGTTTCTGATTTTGGTATGCCATGAGGCTGCTTGTTATGAAGCTTTATCAGTTGTCTCATATCCGACAGATGAAGGGGTAATCTGTTAACTGCATCCACTTTCTCACGCATATATCCATGTTTTCAGATAACATTTCTAATACGAGAATGACAAACTCCCTGTTAGAATGATACACGGTTAGTTGGTTTCCATTTGGGATATCTGTCTTTCGTGCCCACTTTGCTTCCTTCCCGATTTCATACTCCTACTTGCTCATACTTTATGCTGTTCTTCCTCTTCTTTTCCGACTTACTGTTCCCATGCGCGTTGATCCTGTGTGGGAACACCTTCATGCATGAGCTCCCCATTTCTATCGGCATACTATATGTCCCTTGCTCCTTCCTCTGTGATATCGTTCCGCTCGGAAACGGAGGCTTCAACTTTCTGACTATAACTAACTTGTTGGTTTCCATATTAAATTTTGTTGTTTGTTCTTCTCTCTGCCCCTGTTGGAGGCGTAGATAAAGTTCGTACAGAGCATAATTGGTATGTCCATCGTCCTGCGTCCGCAACATGTGCAAGCGCTGAGAAACTTGCAAACATTTTTAGTTTGCAGGATCGTGAATGTGTCAGAACTGAGCGGCGCAGATGAATTCTTCAGCTCAGCTCCATGAAGAGAAGCGCAGAAAAACCTTGGATTTTGTTGCAGTAGCTAATGTGATTATTTTCCGCCGTCATTTGGAGACGGCGGGCGCTAATAGTTAAATTATTAACTCCCGATAGTCAACTCTTGGCAATTAAATGAATTTTATCGTCCCATGTAGCAACACATCTCATTGGTCTTAATACTTAACTACGCGTAGACGTACGGTATGCCGCCTTTACCAAGTCAAAACACAGTAAAACGTCTTGACAGGCTAGAACACGTGCCGGCCAGCTTTTAGAGCAAGAAACATGTATATGTTTTTGGATGCTGTTGGTAAAAAATAAATCTGGAGATACCGTCAGAAGCAAAAAGATGATGATAGTGTTGTATTTTCTATAACTGCTGACTGGATAGTATCTTGAATGCTATTTAATTAAAGCGCGTTGTTCCCGGCCATTAGCTCTATAATATATATAGGACAGAGGAAATGCTACTCTTTTTGTACACGTTTTCAAATATTTGAGAACAGAGGGTATTTGTGTTTTTACGAGTGAAGTGCTCTTTGCCATATACCTATGCATTTGTGTTCATTGTCTTCCCTTTGTTCCTCTACGTTTAATATAAATTCCGGTACTTTAATTCTATTTGGAAGTTTCATATGTGCCTGACAGTTTTTTAATGAGATTAGATACATCTGACCCGTGTCGTTAGGTTGGCATGTTCGGTGCATTTCATAATATTGCCTTTTGCTTGTCCCATCAATGCGCCTGCCGTTTGAAAGTCGAATATTTTCCGCAACGAATAGCTTTTATTTCCATTGCTCCATCTTGCTAAAGTTATTCGTAGATTCTGAACACACCAATTAATGCTCCTTGTTAGGTTAATACTTGCAGCTTCATAACCTTCTTGTTTCCATTGATGCGACCACCGACACAATTGGGCGAGTGTTTAGAACTGCGACCTTCAAGCCAGTTGTTCACTTGCGGAATGTTCCATATTCCGCCATCCGCGTCCGCGGATGCGGACGAGTGCGCCCCGGCGCGCAAGTGCTGCATTGTTGACGCGCTCCAATTGTCTGATGGACTATATTAGGTTTCTTGTGTCTGCAGGTCTGGGGGTCGCGTGCGAACGTTACTCGATTGTTCAAAGTGTGTTATGAGGCTGAGAAATTGATCTGTTTTGACACGCGATACGATGCAAACTGTGTGCAATTGTTCCGTCGCTACAATGTTACTTGGAAATTTTTAGGAAGGTTTATGTGGTCAAGAATATTGCTTGTTATATGAGATACTAGGTAAATTTTGTCTCATTGTTCAGTTGGGGCAATAAGACGGGGAAATTTGTGATATAGTTCATGTTGCTGAGGCTTTTGCTCGCTTGGTCTGGTTCCATATGGGTACCAGACATTAGCTAAAAATGTGTGTGGACGACCTTATGAAAAACATTCTAGTTGGAATTATACTTGGAACTGCAGAACTTTAATGAGTTTTTGTATTTTTATATAGTAACCTGTAAATATTGCATTTTCAACTTCCATGCTATTTTGAAGAAGCTTAGCCATCTTTGTTCAATTAAACTGCGTGTTTTAATGAAGATCCATTATTTGAAGTTGAGTTTTATTTACTTTCTTAATTAATTGTTATCGTATGGAATTAAAGTTCTTCTGCCTAATCTTCAGTTATTTGAAACTCGGTAGTTCCCGAGGCTATTTGTTTAGACATGTTTATATAGCCCTTTTCTGTAGATCTGAACCGATTTAGTCTCATATGCGCTCTATGAAAAATTAGAAGTCGTCGCGGAAACCCACAGCAATGAGGATAGCACAAGGTCACACGACAACACTCAGCCATACACTGAACTCTCAGCTCCGAACTGGCATTGCCCCAGCTGCGCGGTGCGGATACACAGACACACACTACACTGACGCCTAGTCAGCACCGCTTTCGCCCTTCGTTACTGCCAGCTATAGTTAATCATTCTTTTACGGGGAATATTTTAACAACAAAAGATTTCGCTGTAACCTTTAATACGAAGAAAAACCACTGAAGTACGTTCACTTGCTGCAGTTGTTCTTACAGTTCCCCGTCTACAGCAGTGCTACCCAATCCGTTTCGAAGTTATTGCCTTAAAAGGTCTTTTTACAACTATCGATTATCCCAATGAACATATACCCGACGTATTGAATGTGTTCTTTTTTCAGTCACATGATGGACTCCCCGGGTAATATTGGCTGCTATTGACTGTCCGCAATGAATCAATTTAAATACATTATTATTAGTGTATCTATTGCCTTAAACATTTGGGCCCATTTCCCCACTGGAGTAATTTACTCCACAGTTGGGAAACACTAGTTGAACACCGTACACGCCTCTCACTTTCGGCCCCGTTATCTCCCTGATGCGTATGTCCTTAACCGATGGGGCGGTTAATTTTGCAAGATAATAATAATAATGATGTCCTTAACCGAACGTTGCCTTCTTTACAAGGATGAGTCTTAGACCATAAGAGTGTAAGTCAAAGAGTTCTTTGGCCCTAAGGAAAATATTCACTTTAGTTTTCTTAACTTCATTACGCAGTGGACCTCACATGATACAATTCTGTTCGTGTTATTTCTGTTGCAAAGATAAGATTGAATCGCATAGAGAAGGGTTAAGTTTCCTTGGAATAGTGCAACTCTATTCCTGTGCCAAACGTGATAACTTTCTCTATGAACTGATCATGCCTTCTTAAACGTAAGCCTGTATTATTGGCTCAGTTTGAGGAGCAATGCAGTCCTTATCTGAGCGAGACGCAGGTTGTTGGGTACCAAACTAACCCCAGTCTTCCCGAAATGTTTACTGCCACTGTGAAGATAACAATTTGCGTTGCATGTTGGATGAAGCAGAAATGAAATTTAGATCTTTGTTTACATTTGGAACTAGTGGTTTGTAGGTACTTGTAAATTGACACAGTAAAATTCCTTTTAACCTTGCATAACATCCGGACACTCGATAACCTGACAACCGGACCAGCGAGAATCCGGTTGTCAGGAACTGTACTGTATTATCAATGAAGTTGAGGCCAGTATCTTTTGGTTTTCGTTACTCGTTCTGACGTGACTTCTGCCACAGATGTGTTCTTGGTTTAGATGGGCGCATCTCCAACTTATAGAGGCATCACGCCCCCAACACTGCTACCTAGTCAACCCAGCTCGGTCGTAAACGGTCCTATCCAAGAACCTCAACACTTGCTCTGGAGGAAGTTCGATAAGGAGAGGACGCTCGTAGAAAATGGAAGATACATAGCTCTCCCGAGGGATGCCACAGATGTTAGAGGGATTTTTTTTATTTTCCCTCGTATATCTACAGGCTGGGTTAGTTAGATTGATTCATCCGATGTTATATGGAGTCTTCTTCCAGGGTGACCTGAGTTACCTCAGCCTCAATTAGATCTTCGGGAGTTTCCCGTTCCCTGTTTACGTTAACTTCTTTCCGTTTTTCTACTTTCACTAACAATTTTCATTGCTTTCTTCTCTTTTTTTCTTAATTTTCTTTTCCCTTGCTCGATATTCCACCGAGCCTTACATTCCCATGTTTCTAGTCATACTACGTGTCCCTGCATCAAACACGTAGAAATGAGAGTAAATAATGTAAGTAAGTTGGAGAAAAATATGACACTTGAGCCATAACACTGCTGCATTCTCAAACGACGTTCGGCACGATGCGGCTTTGAATCGCTGCGCTAGCAAAATTATCATACTACTGCTCCTACCACCACTACTACTGCTGCTACTACTACTACTACTACTGCTGCTGTATTCTTGCCCGCAGCTGCACACAATTACGATACTCGTAATTTTATGAAGTGCTTGAAAGCCAAATTAACCTGATATAAATTTTACTATTGTGTTTAGATGGACTTACAAGTTGAGATTTTTGCCTCGTCAGCTGATTTCCACCCATCTAGCATCCGCGGAAAAAGCTGCCATGCGGACTGGACGCCGTGGTCCGCTCCAGGCTGGAGAAGTGAAACGCTTTCGCTGAGCTCCGACTGACTCGCGATACTTGCACTTTAAAAACTTGTTATACTTACGGACAAAACCTCATATCTCCGGGTTACATCCCTCTTTGGAGAATTTTCTAGTAATACCAACGTGTCACTTTAGACCGGATACGCCAGGTATCGTGTCATAAAAACTGTTATGGCTGGATAGTGAACGTTAAACATACTTCCTTCTTGAAAAATGACCACGAATGTCTCTACAGATATTTTTTCCCTTTTTTGTATGCGTACGATTAAACAATGACAAAATCCCGGATTGAAGTGCTTCACTTTAAATCTCAGCTCCTACAGTTGAACGTCTCACTTCTGCATAAGTATGCGCATATAGACATCACCATACAGTGTATGGTGAGGTCTATGGTATGCGTTATCGAATGCAAAAGGCCATATACGAAAAGGTCATCGCTGTTCAGCGTGGAGTAATACCGTAGGAAACCAAGGATTATGAGACCAACAGGTTAACACACGGGAAGGAGCCACGCTATTGTGCATCATGGGAAATGGCCTTGTGACGTCATAAAATCCTAGTACGTTCATCAGTAGCGATTTTGCATTGTTTTTTTATCATTTCATATGTGCCTCCAGAGTGTCATACATGGCCTACAATCTCTATCGTATCAAAGCATCTGTAAACTTTTTTTTAGCTTTCTGGAGGATGAAATTTTATTATTATTTTGGTTGTTTTTTCTGTAACAGGCACTCACCCGGTCGGAGAGTGTCGGTAAAATGTTGCCCTAAGTTGTGCCGTCGCGTACGCGTCGTTAACATATCCGCCTCTCCTAATCGTAAAAACCACAACATCATTGGAAACATTATGGATTTATCATTCACCAGCTTCAACAACATCATGCCGCAAGAAAGTTTAAGTATGTAGAATACGGTTAGCTAATTTTTTTGCAAGTAAGTGAACGTGAGTCTGACGCCACCCTACTGTTATGCTGCTGTAACGCGTGCAGCTTATAGCAGCTGATGTTTTTTTTCCAATTTTTCCGAGAAATTAGGTGGCTTCTGTATATTATACATAGACTGTTGCTCTAATATTACTTCACCGGAAGGAAAAAGTAAATTGTTTGTTTGGTCCTTTAATGTTTTTCTTACAAATCTTGCTTAAAAGTTTTTTTTTTATCTCGGCGTTCAATCACTCGCATCAGAGCCTATTTTTGTTGCAGCGGTTTGAAATTGTAGAGGATAGTAGATCACTGGTAGAAGACGAAAATAAATGGAAAACATTGCGATATTCACTAATATAAATCCATCTTTAGAATGCCATATTACGCTCGATAAAAATCACTTGATTTATTGTATTTTGAAGACTATAAACTTGGCTCAAAAAGTGCTTCTGACACATGCGGTCATTTGTCGGTTGAAATCATTTGCTTCCTTACAGGCCTTTTAACCAACGTTCTTTAAAAATTTTATCCTTCAGAGAGTTAAAAAATTTCGTTGATGCTATGATGCATATTTTTGTGCAACTATAAAGATGTCAGATCATATAGGCCACTCTGGAGGCCAAAGTGAAATGATGAAGAAACAATGCCAAATAGTTACTGAAAAACGTAGTAGGTTTTTATGACGTCACAAGCCCATTTCCCATGATGCACTACAGCTTAGCTCCGCCCCGTGGGTTAACCTGTTAGTCTCATAATCCTTGGTAGGAAACATATAGTGAAACAAAACTTCGAAGCAAGCGTTTCAGACCGGCCGTCAGTCTCGTACCCTAACAATGATTTTGGCTGACCTAGAAGCTAAACTCGTAAAACAGCGTCTTGGGGCGGACAAAAATTCTAATAGGGTAGGGTCTTGCGTGCTGTGTGTACGAAATACTTGTACCCTAGAAATAAAAGTTTCTCTTTGCTAGGGACCGCGCTTGACTTTCCCACTCGTCGGTACCCTCCGAACGCGACTCTTGACACAGTCTTGCTTGTTTTGTAACTAGTAAACGAAGCCTTTCCTGCCTGGATGAACTCTAGTCCTCGCGCTACCACCTGCGGGCAGCATATCATTACCTTCATACAGTTATTTATGCAACGGTATGTGTGCCACCCTGGGCGTGTTAGCAATTTTAGCAGTAGTGTCACGTCCAACGCCCACACGTCGACCACAGTGACGTAAAGCCGTCTGTGGCATCCCGTGACGTGCGACGCACACGTGCACGCGCGCGTTTAGACGCGTGCAGTGAAAGTTACGTGTACTCGTGCCGTTCGTGGTTATATCACTTGACGATGATTCACGGCTTGAAATGTCCGACTGCGTACTTTATGGGCACGCATCATCTTTTTTTATCTTTGCGCCTGTACACACAACTATTATAGGTACCTGTATGTACAGGTTTGTGTTACTTAGGAACGAATCAAGTCTCGGTATGTTCGGCTGTGTAGTTTATCTACAGTTCTACACGAACAATTCAGTGCGTTATATATGTGATCTTTGTAAGTTTATGAACTGCACTTCGTCCGCTCGTTACCGATTTTTCAGGTCTCAATGTGTTCGGCTGTGCAGTTTATGAATACGAATACTTTCTTGCGTGATAGCCCCTGATCTGCGTGATAGCCCCTGATCTTTCAGAACTATTGTAATTAGGCTAACCAAGACGATTTAAGTTAAAAATGGTCGTCAGTTCGGTTAAGGCACTGAATGATTTTCTAACATGTTATAGGCAAGTTGATTAACAAGTGTTGTTCGTGAAGCTCATAATCGCGTTTGAAATATGTACGGTACGCAAAAATTGTCTACCCCTCAAATACGATATTCGGCCACCCCAAAAGCTAAAATAGTGAAACTTCTGTAAGGGTGAGGAGAAATTCTGTTAGGGAAATAACCTTTTGCGTGACATACTACCGCTGTTTTGCTATATTTTTAAAGCCCGAGGACGCTTCGCCTATGAAACTGTTCGGTTGCGCAGTGTATATATCAGTGAGGGAAGCCAGGCGTGCTGGAAACGCACGTTAATTAAAGCGTGCCAAGCTTGTCCCAAAACCAGCACGCAAACATTGCACACATAGGCGTGGTCCAGACCCTCAAATCAGACGCGTGCTGTGCGCAGTGAGTGCTCTCGCATCACTGGATTCGCGTACCTACGTGCCAAGCAGTTTGAAAAAATGCAGTTTGTTGTCCATGACATCTATACCTACTTATGTGGGGTGTCTGAAATAGGTAAGCGAACAATATGTCACTTGGAATTCAACCCGAAAAATCACTAGTCCCCCTCACTTCAATACAGCAACACATTTTCTCCTGCGATTGCACGCGTAGGGGCGTAGAACACGCATCGCGCTTTGGCGTGCAAGCTGGAAATATATCAGAAAGTCGAACCCGTGCCGGGTCAGCACGTATTGCCGTGCAGTAGATTCAATGCACGCCTAAGCGTGCTCATACAGCACGGCGACCGTGTGTTCTAGAGCTTAGAGCACGTTTGCAAAAGCAAGGATGTTGCAAATGTTCGCATTGCTCGTGAGCGATATATATACAGTATATATATATATATAGGGTAAAATTGTTCTGATGTGAATCCACAGCATGCAGAAGTACCGTAGATTGCAAAAAATGTCGATGTATATGGTTAATCGGTAAAGTGATTTCGGAACGTTTCCAATCATTCTGGCATGCTCTCTATGCTCAATGTGGATTTTGTGCCTTGCTCATGTTGTGCTTTCATTTCACGTGATGCTTGTCTCCGTTAACTAACAACCTTGCACAGTGAGTTAGCCTCCTCCTGAATACATTGTTGGGTTTCAAGTATTTTTTCTTTATTCTTGCAATATACATCACCTATGTTTTGCATTGACTAACCTACAACCTACAGCAGTGTATTCATTTAGATTTTGGCTACACTGTGAGTTATCAGGCTCCCGTTTTTGTTCTTGCGTAATCCTTCACCTTTTTGTCNGTATTGCCGTGCAGTAGATTCAATGCACGCCTAAGCGTGCTCATACAGCACGGCGACCGTGTGTTCTAGAGCTTAGAGCACGTTTGCAAAAGCAAGGATGTTGCAAATGTTCGCATTGCTCGTGAGCGATATATATACAGTATATATATATATATAGGGTAAAATTGTTCTGATGTGAATCCACAGCATGCAGAAGTACCGTAGATTGCAAAAAATGTCGATGTATATGGTTAATCGGTAAAGTGATTTCGGAACGTTTCCAATCATTCTGGCATGCTCTCTATGCTCAATGTGGATTTTGTGCCTTGCTCATGTTGTGCTTTCATTTCACGTGATGCTTGTCTCCGTTAACTAACAACCTTGCACAGTGAGTTAGCCTCCTCCTGAATACATTGTTGGGTTTCAAGTATTTTTTCTTTATTCTTGCAATATACATCACCTATGTTTTGCATTGACTAACCTACAACCTACAGCAGTGTATTCATTTAGATTTTGGCTACACTGTGAGTTATCAGGCTCCCGTTTTTGTTCTTGCGTAATCCTTCACCTTTTTGTCTCTGATTGTCACTGTCGACCGAGATTGAACTGATGAATTATTATAACCTTGGACTAAGAAAGGAGAAATTAAGGAATTGGAAGTTTATGTTGAACTTATTTTTGACAGTGGACTAAGCAAATAATTGAAGATAATACCTTGGATTAATTTTCACTGTGAACGGGGAATGGAGAAGGTTAAAGAAGTGGAAGGAGCAGCAGGTGGAATAGCATTGATGAAAGCCTACACGGGCCGGGGGTGTCGGCCACAGAGCATTTAACTGTCGCTTTCACTCGCGGTGCCGTCGTCGCTAAGTAGCGTGTCAGGAACGCGCAGTGACACGAGAGAAAGAACACGAGTGCGAAAGGAAAGTAAAACAATAAACAAATTAATTTTGACTATTTCCAAATAGGCGAAAGAATGATAAAAAATGATATTTGCGAATATGAGAGTAATAAGAAAAGAATAGAGGTTAAAGCTAGATAAGACACAAAAGTGCAAATATGTAGGTAGGTACCCATTTAACCTATTATTATTTGTATCACACCACCTGTTCCCTTTTGAATTAGGATAGATTAAGTAAAACCTAAAACAACTGAAGATAAATTTAAAATATTTAAGCAATGCTTCAAGCTATATGGGTTTATAAATTAAAATTAGCTCTTGAATTTTTTTTTAATGTATAACAACATTAAATAATAGTTCTCAATGTTTATGCGTCTATTGTTTTGAATGTTTTTGTTCAATTCTCGTAAATTAAAGCTCAGTTATCAGTAATTTAGAATAAAATGACAGGCAAAGAGCAATTAAGCAAATCAGTTAACATATAAGGTATCTAGTTGTTTCCAATGAAAAAAATATATATTAGATTAGGCAAAACTGCGCTAATTTTTCAACACTGGAGATGAAACGCCTAAAACAAACTTAATCTTGTCAATCTATCGCTTCCTCTTTGCGTCACCGTGTCATTTGTCTCACAATTACATATTGAAGTAAAAGATTACCGGCTTGAGATCAACTAAACAGTTTTGGCTAGGTCTCATGAAAAGAAAACGGCCCAGGTACAGTGTCTGGCCTAGCTACCTCAAAATATGCTTTAGATTTTGCCATATTAAAAAAAAAGTTAGGTGAGTTAAGGACTAGGCAAGATTAGAGTGGGTTCGGTTGAGCCAGACTATGTGATTAACCTAGATTTGGTGACACATACCTAAATTTCAGGCAAGTTGCACACTATACCGACACCAAGGAAATTCTAGCACAAATCGAATTTCAGTAGAAAAAATTTCAAATGCCGAGTCACGCAGGTCGTGCAATCTCCCAGAAAAGTGACCGATCAAGGATCAATTTTCAAAGATCGCGCACAGATTGCAGTAAAACAAAGTTCTCAGGGAGTTTCAACAGAACCAATGTGACAACTGAAGTGGGAGATGATGGAGCTGCACCTTGGCTTGGAGTAATGGCCAGTGGGAGACCTTGGCGTTGTGTAATGCAAGCAGAAAAGGGAAAAACTGAAAATCCACACTGTGCCAAAGAGAAATGGACACAGTGTTGTAGGTTGTGGTTGTTGGTCAATCAATGGGAGACAAAAAGGTGAAGGATTACGCAAGAACAAAAACGGGAGCCTGATAACTCACAGTGTAGCCAAAATCTAAATGAATACACTGCTGTAGGTTGTAGGTTAGTCAATGCAAAACATAGGTGATGTATATTGCAAGAATAAAGAAAAAATACTTGAAACCCAACAATGTATTCAGGAGGAGGCTAACTCACTGTGCAAGGTTGTTAGTTAACGGAGACAAGCATCACGTGAAATGAAAGCACAACATGAGCAAGGCACAAAATCCACATTGAGCATAGAGAGCATGCCAGAATGATTGGAAACGTTCCGAAATCACTTTACCGATTAACCATATACATCGACATTTTTTGCAATCTACGGTACTTCTGCATGCTGTGGATTCACATCAGAACAATTTTACCCTATATATATATATATACTGTATATATATCGCTCACGAGCAATGCGAACATTTGCAACATCCTTGCTTTTGCAAACGTGCTCTAAGCTCTAGAACACACGGTCGCCGTGCTGTATGAGCACGCTTAGGCGTGCATTGAATCTACTGCACGGCAATACNGACAAAAAGGTGAAGGATTACGCAAGAACAAAAACGGGAGCCTGATAACTCACAGTGTAGCCAAAATCTAAATGAATACACTGCTGTAGGTTGTAGGTTAGTCAATGCAAAACATAGGTGATGTATATTGCAAGAATAAAGAAAAAATACTTGAAACCCAACAATGTATTCAGGAGGAGGCTAACTCACTGTGCAAGGTTGTTAGTTAACGGAGACAAGCATCACGTGAAATGAAAGCACAACATGAGCAAGGCACAAAATCCACATTGAGCATAGAGAGCATGCCAGAATGATTGGAAACGTTCCGAAATCACTTTACCGATTAACCATATACATCGACATTTTTTGCAATCTACGGTACTTCTGCATGCTGTGGATTCACATCAGAACAATTTTACCCTATATATATATATATACTGTATATATATCGCTCACGAGCAATGCGAACATTTGCAACATCCTTGCTTTTGCAAACGTGCTCTAAGCTCTAGAACACACGGTCGCCGTGCTGTATGAGCACGCTTAGGCGTGCATTGAATCTACTGCACGGCAATACCTGCATAGCAGCCCAAATTTATCATTTCAGGTTTTCTCTAAGTCCAAAAATCGGGTATCTCGGGTTGGAACCATCGGAAAAACAATTGCTTGGATCCCAACAGTTAGGTAACTATTTACACAACAATTCAAAATGTCGGGTCAGGCTAGGGAGGCAAGGTCTGGTTTTCTCTAAATTGCAATCATAAAAAAAAGTGAGACGTTGAATTTGAACCCCGTGTAGATATGGTTAGGGTCCCTCCAAGCAGCATCATTCATTTGCATTTAAGACTTCCCCCTGTTAGCGTCGCTGGTTTATAGGAAATAACGGAATTTTCAGCACGATAGGTTGTCCCTTGTATTTTTAAGTTTTTCTGAAGTTATGAAACACTCCCGAAATGTAAAATTTGTGGTTATGTCAACAATTATATTTATTATTTGTACTTTAATTTTGACAAAATTGAGAAGAAATCTTTGATGCCATATTAATGAAGCTTTCACTGCATATATGAATTAACTACCAATGCACAATAATAAAATATTTATGATACCTACCAGGTCCTCTGACATTTTTGTTGGACCTTACCTCAAGACGGTAGTAAAAAAATGGGATTCAATAAGCCACTAAGCAGCTTCTTTAGCAAGAAGTTTTGTCATTGTTTCTACTTTCTAACCTAAATAATTTACTAACAACTACATATTATGAGTATGAGTAGTGGTAGTAGCAGAAGTAGGTAGTAGGAGTTAAGGGAAGGCTGAAGTTATCCACAGGGTCCCCATGGGGGCGCTGCTCCCCATAACATAGGATGGGTCTACCTAAACTAACCTAACACTATGCCCCCCATAGGGGTATATTTTGACTATCTAGAAAAGTTTACATATTCAGTTTCACAGCACCAAAGAGAAAAAGACAAGACGTACATAAAGAATGGCACGAAAAACGGGGAACCTATGAGCGAGTGATCCCCCAATGGATCAGTACGCGTGGACACAGCAAGGCAAGAAGGCAGAGGAAAAATGGAAAGATGTTCGCCAAAAGAGGTAGAAAAAAAAAAACTGGACGATTTCCACGTATGAAGTATTTTAGCTTAATTTTGAAAATCAAAATATAAGCATGTATTATAGCGAATCAGAAGTATATATTAACTTTGCATCGAGTTATAAAATACGATTATTTACTCTCCACCTTACAACGTTATATTCGTTTTGCGCCTACACTTAAACTGCTGATGTAAAATGACAATATGATGTTCAACACATTGTGCACTATATAAATGGGGAAGGAAGGAAACACGCCAAGGACTTTTTTACCATTGCCTTATTTCGATAGCGAACTGAGAAAAGAAATGCAGGGTTTTGCTGTAGAATGATACATAGGAATATAATGAAAATAATTACACCCATTGCACGTATTTTTGTTCTTTCATAATGGTTCATTAATCACGATGTCACGCGTTTGAAAGATCAGCACGACCATGCCCGTTGTAGGTGCAACACACCCACACACCACACTCACGGCCGTGTTACGTCACAGCACGCCGTGCGTATTCGCGCTATTGCGTACATAGCCGCTACACACCCATAGACTAGCCGTGCCGACCGAGCGTTTTGCCATTGTTTATGGCTGCGTAATGGACACACTTGAGCTATAAGGTGCTATTTGTCGGCTGATCTTTGTAGTGAAGCTGTTTGTGTTGAAATAATGAGGCGCTCATTCCTTAGGGGAGGTTTGCGGTGAAATTGCTTGCGTTTGTGTCGAAATAATGGAAGGTTATCTTTGTAGTAGAGTTGCTTGTGTTGGAATAATTGAAAGCATATAAGTGATCCTCTTAAAATTAGCTTTGAAATTAAATTTCTTGCATTTGTGTCAAAATGATCGTTATCTCTGCGGCCAAGTCGCTTGTACTGGAATGAGCGAAATAGAAGTGCTCTGTTCTGGATAACCTGAAGTGAAATAGCTTTTATTTGTGTTGAGAAGAGGGATCGAGGGTCGTATTTGGAGAGAGAATTAATGACTGCATATATGTGTCTAAATTCTGGTGTGGTTGCTTGAATATTCTTCCATTCAAGGGACGTGTTGAAAATCAATAGCAGCCATGCGTTTCAAGAGGCTCAATTTGTTGGCTGATCGTTACAGTAATAGGTATTAGATTTTTCCGAAGTGAAATTGTCTGCATTTACGTTGAAACAGGGCAGACGCTATTTGTTACATGATCTTTAAAGTTAACTAGCTCTATTTGTCGGGTGGTATATGGCGGGTAATTATAGGTCTTTGTTATGAAACAGTGCAGGCGCTGTACAATAGATGATTATGATTAACCTACATAACCGTGTTGGGTTATCTTTAAAGTAAAGTCGTTTCTGCTGAGATATTTGTATTGAGTACCCAAGGACGCGATGCCAAGTACGATCGCATAGTCTGAAATAATCTGGGGGCTGGAGTCAAAGTCGGAGTCGGATCGACGCTCACTTGTTCCAGGAGTCACAGTCGGTCGGTACAAGTAGGGCATTTGTGGATTCCAAGGAGTGGGAGTCGGACACTGGCTGTATCCAGGAGTCGGAGTCTGACTTGGAGTCGGTCCATCTGACTCTGCAGCTCTGCTTTAAAGACGCTTGTCTTCTAACTTTGAGCTACAGTGTGGATCCAACTAATGTTCTTAGACGCTCTTCCATATTAAATGATACAGGCAGTCCTTCATGTAAACCTTACTTTCTTACGTAGTTTTTTATTTACGTTGATAATTTTTACTTACAGGTAGTTGATGTATGCCCTGCTCAATCAATATAGCAGAAGTCATTTTTTTTAATTTAAATAATAAAGTTGTATAAAGCAAGTAAGGCGTACTATGGAGAGGACTACCGATCTGTCTATCTAATCAGATTGCTTCCGTGTTTGTGTGAAAAGTATCACGCGTAAGGGTGTCTAAATTAAATTTCATGGTGCTTGATTCTTAAAACATGTCTTTGAGGCAGCATTCGTTGAGTGATCCATTAAATCAAATTGTACTGATATATCATGCATTTAATTCCTCGATATTGTGTAGTTGATTAAACTACTCAATTTCCATTTATGCGAAATGTATCATGTGTTTCGTCACGCAAAATATCGCTGATTTTATGCTACTGGTGACTTTTAATAATTGATGTTTGGTTTTGTCGCGCAGGTGTGTATGGCAGCTCCTGCTCTAGCGAGTGGCTGCCCCAGCAACAGCTTCCGTGAGTACTGTCAACATTGACTCTTTAACCTCCAATAATCATCAATTTCCGTGGGTGTAGGGTTAACCCTTTCTTTCACACCGTTACATGCGCGTGGTATTCCTACGAAAGAGACAAATTCATTCATAAAAGAAAAGGTTAAGTAGGTATTGACCATCCTATTGGTTATGATGAGACACGCCGCCAAGAAGGAAATGCCTAAAAGGACCCGCGTCAGTCCTTCTTTAGGCCAAAATACCCGGCGGCCCCACCCCGCTCGGATCCTTGTTCTAGAGATCACTTACGACAAGTTGATAAGGTTTTCACTGCTTAGTGAGATACCTACAAATTTGCTGTTTAATTGGACGTGAAAGGGTTGTATTCATGTATATTGTACGATATGTTTGCAACGTTCTCAGCATATCTCCAACGCTCAGAGTTGTCTACCCTCGCTGCTCAGCATAGCGGATGTTCCTTCAGTTTCCACTTCGACGATTCTTTTGTCCATACGTTCCAATAAATAAACTAAGGTATACTTTATATGAATGTACACAGCGAGTGCACGCATAGCTTATAGCGTACAGTACACGAACGCCTCTACTTGGGATTTGTGCCGAGTACGGCTCGTCGTTCAATTAAGCTGTTTTGGTTAGCGAGTTAAACTCAGAGTTACACGCGATTTTCTGCTTAACTGATATCCATACAAAGTCCGGGCAGTGGGCATCAGTAAAAACCGTAATTCAGGTTCTTCCCGTCGTCCCGAAATTTTGCTAGGGCATGGTTGCCGCACCACATCTGTTAATTCAGTTGAGAGTTTGCTGTACGAACGAACGCAGCGGCGGAACGAGTTATGGAGCGAACTGAACTTGTAAACTAATTATTATTTGGCATCAGCGTTGTGCTTTTTGGTTATTAGTTAGATTTTTACGCATGCAAATCAGCGCTGGGTGTGTGGCTGGTCTGATTTGTAAGCATAACCTTCTAATCGATCAGTTAGATGTCTTCCCATCGCTGGCTTGAAGCGCATGGCACGCTAGTGCAACTCTCCAAACTGGCGGGCATTCAACTTTTCCCTATCGTTGCTATAGTTCGCTACCGAGGGCCCCCTCATTTCTAAATTTTCCCCACTCATGAACTGACTTGCGCTTCTGCTGTTTAATTTGACTAGCAACTACTGTAATTATTCCCAGCTGATCGATATTCCTTTTGCATTACCTACAACAACATAATGCGTTGGTTTCCCGTACCAATACATTATTTGCAACGGCGTGCGCTTGTCCCTATAGGGTTAACTATATGTGCTACCTGAATCAAAATATATAATGTGGCGTGGTATGAAGAACGATGTTTGATGTGTTGAGATCCGTCCATGACTTTTTGAGTTATCGTCGTGACCGACAAATTAAATAGAAAAACGAAGAGACAATTAAACTCGACGAAAACATAGCCTCCTCCGCGAAGGTAACCGTATCGTACAGATGCTTCTTCATTGTAACTATAAACAGTTACGGTACTAACCAAAAACTGGTTACGTAGGCAGTGCATATTATGAACGCACATTTTCTTTATTATTTTCGATTATATGGTGGTTAACTAAAAATAAGACAAATTGTACGTTTGTGATACACTGTGGATATCCGGTAATTTAAACTTGATGATTTAAGAGGAAACGTTGCGTCACAGGCTTATATACGTGTGCGATGTAGTAATGTAGGTACCTACTGTATCTGTTTCGGTATTTATTCATTATATGTAATATCACAGACCGCAACAATACTTGACTCTTAGGTCTGACGCTGGCGGCCAAAAGTCGACGACGAAAAAATGGGATTGTCTCGTGAGCTATTCTTTTCTTCCTATCTAATACTGAAGAAAAAAATTCCAAGGTACTCAACATTTTTCTTGCGGAGAAGGTATCTTGGATACGGCGGGGACTCACTTGGGTGCTTGCCTGCATGATGTGTCTGGACATGTTCATAATAGCTCTAGAGAAAATCCCATTTTTCCCATTTTGGCCGCCAGCGTCAGAGGCCACTCAATTGGACCTAAGAGTCAAGTACTGTTGCGGTCTATGGTAATATAATCACATACCGTACTGCACTGAAACTGATGCCTGCGTGACACATTACAGACTACATGGTTTGCATTGTAAGATCTTAATTCCGCGATTGAGATTAGATATCATATTAATATTGTATTTAATATGCGGACATATTACTTAAAAACGCGGGGTGAAAATACGGTATGTATCATGTTTACTGTTAATGTTACAGAGCTTTTTAATTATTTAATTATCGCTTTATGCAGCTGTGGTTGGAATCATGTGTTTTTCTATAATTTTTTGTGCTCGTTGAATATTCGGAAAATTGAATCGCGTAAATATTCCGTCAATTCAATGTTCATGATAAATTTACTGATCCAGCGTTAATTAACTCAGTAGAAAATTTCTGTTGAAAAAATTAGGAAACGCCAGTTATTTTCTGGGATTTTCCTATAGCTATCGTTTTCTTTCAATATTACGAAAGCATTTTTCTCCTCATAACCTGCTACAGCTGAAGGTCGCGTTTCCATATTACTGCATCGCTTTATATTTAATATTCGCTCCCGTATCATAATTGGCGGGTGCTTTTTGCTAACTGCTGGTTTTTGTTCGCTGTTGCTAAAGCACTTCCTTCCTTTAGCCGAGGCTCCCTGGTTCGAGCGACCCACGTCGTTCTCACGTAAGCCCTTAAGTGAAAGCTTCTGTTCATTTCTTGTGTATATCTTGCATATAGAGACTTGTCCATTAACTCATAAGTACAGCGTCAGGCATTCCACCTTCATAATATACTTTGTCGGTGCTTGACTAATGTTTGTAATAATTAATATCCATTGTTGGTGCTGTTAATTTCGGCACGCAGCGGTGGACGCGTAGGACTTTCACCACCCAAAAAGACCATTCAGTCTTGCATATTGTGTTAGTCTTGCGGTGTGATGTTTAATGCGAACACCGAAAGACTGTTGAGCGCAGGGAGGAATAATAATGAGAGGAGTAGACACGCATACGAAGAAAAAAAAAACGAACGGGATCCGCGTCATAGCGGGCCCAGCGTCGGGAAGTTCGCTTGATGGTTATCAGATTAGACAGCTGGCTGTAGACGGACCAATAGACCCATTCCCAGAGAGACGCCGGGACATACACCCCGGCCCTCTATGAGCTATTGCCATTATGTCAGTATCATTTAGATGTCTGATGAAAGAAAAAGAAAAAAAAAACTCAGCCGAGTAGACGATCTTGCTTGCACGATTTATAGCTGCTGATCTGCCGAGCTTGGAAACGTTACGTTTATCATTGATATTATTACCGTCTATTTTGCTCAACTTCGACGTTCCCGTTAGGGCTCAAAATAAGTCTGTGTTGTAGGTATTGTATTTAGCCCCATCATTAATAGATATTTTCTTCATTCAATGCAGATAAGCCTGTCGTGCTGCATAAAGAAACCGCTGGCTCAATAACTTGAGTGGAAAGAATAGTAGCAAACAAATTCTTAAGGCGGGTTCACACGTCATTCATTTCAAGGCGTTGCTCATCCACTTGTCCGAGTGGGTTACTGTACCCCAGAAATAGCAGAAAATGCACCGTTTTCTGTGTTTTAGCTCACACCAACGCTGAAGAGATATCCGTAATTTGCCTATAGGGACACTTAGAGAAAAAACAGAGTTAACGGTAAACATTTTACTCTTAGTATCTTTTTGTAACGTACACAAAGTTCTGTTGACAGCGACGTTACAAAACTTTCGGACGAGTGGATGAGGGAGAGCGTTGATATGAATGACGTGTGAACACGGCCTTAGAAAAGATATGCGACTGATAGTAGTAAAAGAGATATACCAACTCTGCATAGTGCACGGTATTCTAAAGGTAAACCTAGTCATAGAGTAGGGCCTAACTGCTCCAGATCTCGCCGGGATTTTGAATCTTTAGTTGTCCCCCAGGCCGCTGGTTGAGAAAATGACTCACAGAGGCAGCCAGGCAGGCTCTAATTTAGCCAACCAGAGTCAAACTTTACTAGACGATATGATATAATTGGCAATGTGTCGTAATAAAAGAAAGAAAAAAAAAGGCTGTGGACAGCTTTTGCTTACAACGTTTCTTTTGCTATACTCCTCTGATAAAAATATATATTTTCCCCATCGGGGGGTATAGAATGGACTATAGGGTTAGGTTAGTTAGGTTCGCCCATCCTATATTGGAAGCGGCGCCCGCAGGGGTTTTGTATAGGTTACCTTGGCCATTAGCTAGGTTTTCGGGACGTCTGTCATTCGTGCCCATTTTGCTTCCTTCCTGATTTCATACTCCTACTGATCGTGTTTTCCTCTGTTTTTCCTCTTTTTTCCCGACTTACTGCTCCCATGCGCGTTGATCCACCTTCGTGCATGGGTTCCATTTTTCTGTTAACATACTCCATGTCCCTTCCATTTCCTGTCTTGAATCCCCCGAGTTGTATTAGGGAAACTTAAGCAACTAATGTAATAATAAACATATATTTTCAGTAATTTTCTCAAATTCGTCGTTTTGTTTATATTTTTATTTGTGTCTTGTTCTTGGGGACTCTGTATTTTGCGTTATTTCATGGAAATGCCTATAAAATCGTTTATATAATTGCAATTCATGATTTATGTCAGTATAATGTTACCTACGTTGCGGTTTTAACGTTGATATATGGTTACATATCAGCCATACTAGATAGAAAGCTCTGCTTCTACATCCAATTTAAAGCGCGAGGTCCGCTGTGACGTCATAGGCTGGAGCACCGCTTGGGCTGTGACGTCTCAATTTTTCTATCAGCTGATGTCTATTCTCCCCCCCCCCCCGTTACCCGTTATTATTCATTACTCCCTGGTTTAGTGCGTCACTCTCGCTAGGCAAGTTCACAACGTGTTCAGCGCCGGCTGTCTGAATTATATTTGGCAACTACCTCTTTTTTATTTGACTTTGTCTTGATTTGAGTGTGGTTAAAAGTCGACTAAGCACCAGAGTATCGTGAAAGCTATACCCTAACGGAATTCGTGGCCGCCCCTAACGCTGGCTGACGATTTTAGCTTGTGAGGCGGTCCGAAAACTCGGTTGTGTAGCACGCCCTGTGCCAGGAAGCAACGGGTGTAATGTGAGGACTCACGTGAAACTAGTGCCAAAAAGTGACGTCATCAATGACGTCACATCGACGAACGGTACGGTCGACTGAGCAGCCTATGGGTATTTAATTAATTTCGCCAGAAAAATGTCATAAATTGCGAATTTTATCCTTTGAGCTCAAAATAACGGAAGAGAACATATAGGTACAAGTTGAACAACAATATAAATAGAAAACTACAGTGGAGGCTGGTGGAAATTTTCACAGCATCAGAGGCAAGATCTGGGCAGGTATGGCGCCTTGATTTACCTTCTTCTTTTAAGTTAAGCCTTATTTACACTTCATGTTCAGTTCGCAGTGCACTTCACAAAACATATTTAAACGATTTGGTTCATGCAATCCCCCACTCATGACTGGCCAGCTACTTGAGCAGCACCCATATCTACACAAAACACGGTAATATCAAGTATTGAAAGTTTGAGCAATTAACTGCTCCTATGGTTTCTCTCGCGTCAAGAATATAACACTACTTGTATGTTTGTTTAAGGATTAAAAGCCCAATCTATGAAGGCCTGAGGCCCTAGCCACAAATACTTCAATTCGTCGGTGGGACGTAAATTGGTTACATGCGGTCACAACTAAGTTTTAATTTAGTCCCAATGAGTCCTCCCGTTACGTGCACTCTTTGCTTCCTGCCGTGTACTGCCAAAAATAGTGGTAACTAGAGCACTCTGAGAGCGCATACCTCCGCCAAGCAAGATAACGGTTACGAAAAATTAAAATTGGTTCTGAGACTATGATTTTCTTTGTATCAACACCAAAATCTAATCATTTGTGCCCTACAATAGTGTTAACAGCTTTAGTAATCTTTTTGAAGATCCGTTCATAACTCTTTGAGTTATGCTGCTAACAAGCATTATGACAAACATGAGTCAAACATACAAACGAACAAACCGATCTGCACCAAAATTTGATCATTTATGCCTTTTAACAATACTAAGAACTCCGATCAATTTCATAAAGATCCATTCGTTATTTTTTGAGTTATTGTGCTAACAATCATAACTTTGAAAACAGTGATAAACGAACGAACAAACAAACAGATCGTTACAAAAATTAGGCCATTTGCTCTTCATTGCATAACTAACGAATCGTGTGAATTTCATAAAAATTCGTTCATAACTTTTTGAGTTATAGCATTGAGAAAAATGAGGCAGACAAACAAACAAACGAATGAACGGATCTTCACCAAAAGTTAATCATCCGTTTCTCTTAACATATCTAACAATCCCTGTAAATTTTGTCAAAATCGGTCCCTAACTTTTTGAGTTATCTTGATGACAGACAGACAAAGAGACAGCTGGATTCACAGACAAACAAATCCGACGAAAACATAACCTCCTTGGCGGAGGTAAAAACCCGTATTGACGTCTTTGTTGTAGTGCTCATGATTGTATAATGGTGAATTGCGACCTCTTTCGATACCACATAGCGGGATGTCAACCTTTCAGTACACTAAGTACTACAGTTATCTGCTACCGTTTGTTAATGCACAAAATAATCTTCTATCTTCCAAATTAGGTAGGAATTTCCATTTGTAGATCTCTCGCACCTCACATTTTTAGACTCCTGATTGGAATCATTACTCATGCAAGCTTACTCTGATGAGGACGGCAAGTATTGCCATCTGACGAATGTTTGAAATGTTCGCCGCATAATCCGCAGATTTAAATTAGTTTTTGTTTGACGAGTAAAGTTGGCACTGACGTATGTTCATAGTGTTTCGTAACGATGTGCATCTTTTCTGTTCAGTTTGAAAAATTAGTACAGATGTATATTAATATTAATAACTTTAAAATACTCTTTCTGCTACAGTGACCTCAAATCTGAAGCTCTGTTGACCGTGGTACGAGTAGAGCGAAACTTCAATAGGGACATGCACGATTATACTGGGCCTTGTTGTGTTGTCTTCATACGAGCAATGCATCTATATAATGACTCTTAAGGCCCGCCAGTAGTAACGCACTGTGCCAAGGTTGCGACAGGTATAGAACTCACCTAGTGAGCTCACCAAACAATTAAATTTCCGCCAGAAATGCAGAGTAAAACTGCGTGTCACTGCTAACATAGCGCCTTCGTGCCAACCGCTGCGGTGGTTAAGCTAGGACCCGAATAAGAATACCTAATACCTACTCACGCTAAACCTTCCTTTAGTTTAACGCACGCAAAGTTTGAGTGCGGCATCTGTTCGTTCAGCAGCCGTGGAAGTGCAATATACGAGGCGAGTTCCGCCAATGTATACATATGTCGGTATTACAAGCGAACGCTTCAGTTAGTTTCTATGCACGCAGTGTTAAGAGTCCTGTTCACGATGTCCCATGCACAGCGGTCCTGAAAGCTCCAGTTTTCTATACGGCGACCGAGCCTTCTCCTCAGCACATAAACAAGCATTCCTGTACGACAGCGTAT
>LQNS02007215.1:28850804-28863750 GCA_001587735.2 Parhyale hawaiensis | reverse complement strand
CACTGCTAGGTGTGTCAGTGTCGCGCACTGCTAGGTGTGTCAGTGTCGCGCACTGCTAGGTGTGTCAGTGTGGCGCGCTGACAGGCGTGTTGTATGGCGCACACCGCTATGTGTGTTTCTATGGCGCACCGTGAGGTGTGTCGGCGTCGCGCACCGTCAGGTAGGTACGTCGGTGTCGCGCACCGTCAGGTAGGTACGTCGGTGTCGCGCACCAAGTGTCACTCGTCTGACACTCGCGTCTCGTCACGTCTCGCCATTTTTGTCTCATTTTTCGTCTCTTGCATATTCTGCCGCCGCCATTGTCTGCACTCAATTGAGCAGAACTGCTGCTGTGCAGAGCTCTGCGGCGTCGGTGGGAGGCTGCAGCCTCCGTGTCTACTTCCTTGTCTTATTCCAGCGTCTACCAGCTGCTTCACATTTCTTCCCTCGGCAAGTGTTCTCTTGACTCGAGTAACCTATCGATTCTCAAACACAAGTCGACGTGTCTGTCTCCACGGATTCTTAGCGCATCTCGTGCAGTTGGTTTGCAAGATTTATTTTTGTACATCAACATTATATGACGAAGGAAATAATTAAAGCCACAAAAATTGCACAAAAACAACTTGACTCTAAACAAACTATGTCTCGCATTCGTAGCTGCTACATATCCTAGGGCAACTAAGTCTAAATTTATTTTCATTATTATTATTATACTGTAATGCTTCTGCTATGTGCTTGTGCTACAGCTTCGAGCCGAGCGATTGGGCGCTACGACCGATTTTTTTTCGTGTACTCTAAGCCTAAGAAATGAGCCCTCCGGCACTCACCCTATTGTTAGGCAACGACGATGAATATCTCTTTTTGCACCCAATGCAGAAGTTTTTATACCTCACATTTAATGTGAGGGGAGCCTAACCTACAGTAGGTAAATATGTAGATATTATTAATTCTTGTATATGACTATGACCGAGAGCAAAATGATATTGTATGTGTAACGATCATTTGGGTGACCTGAAGAGTTTACTTTCAGCTAAATTTTGAGCCATTAGAAGAATGGCCTATAGTCGGTAGGTTGCAACTGGAAGCCTCAGCAAGGGATTGCTCAGCCTTATTGGAAATTCTTAAATATTTCAATAACTCTTTACTTTATTTTTTTTAATTTTAATTCAAATAAACTCTGACAATATTGTATGTACGGCGTTGTGTGGGCTGGAAGCATTGTGCTGTGGTCACGAGCGCAGAAGTGTTGCAAACTAGGGCATTAGGACGAAAATTGGACGAATAGTTTCATCTTAATCATGATTGCATTTCGTCCTTTTCATCATGATAGCGTCATTTAGTGAATTGGAACCCCGATTAATGAAAGCATTTGTGGTTTATTTTAATCGAACATAGAAATACGAGTTGGGATGAGCGGCACATATTGAATTTGATAAAATACATTTTATTGTTATTGGTGAGTAAGACGGCCAACCTCAGTAACTTACAAAATATCGTTTGATAGTTAGGTGAAGCGAATATTCGCATTCACGAATACTCGCATGGTTTCCAATATTCGTGTTCGCATTCGAATTCGCTTGTAGACATGCGAATATCTAAGCATATCCACCTATGAAAATCCTTTGAAATAGTGGCAGATGCACGCGAATATTTACCCTAATTTTTCTCAGTTAGCAAAGTCGTATCTTGCTTTACCGCCAACTAGTGAGCGTCAGTTTTGTGGTGCCGGCCTAGTGTAAGATGAAAAACGAAGTAACTTGACTGGTGAAAGAGCAGAAAAATTGTTATTTTTGCAGTTCAGCCTGCCAATAATACCTAGCATTTAACTATTAGATACTTAGAGATTATACTCGTACTAGCAACAGTACCTAATAATGGCTTGCATGCTCTCTATATAGTGATTCTAGTCAACCTACTAGTAAATAATTCTTTTTCAAAAGGTGGTGGTTGGGGAAGTTGGGGAAATAGGTTGGTGGGATGCATGTAAAAGTGGGTCCTTGTACCGCATCCTGGAAACAGAAAAAATTTAATGGATTTTAATTTGCTATTCAATATTCTATGGCTGAATCTTTACAATGAATTCGACTTTCGAATAGTACACCCCAGATCCAGAGTCCAGACTCTAGAATCAAAATAAAATGCCATATTACATTAGAAATAAAATTTTAGGTAAACATTCGCATTCGCGAATATCCAAACAAAATATTCGCAGTCGTGAATCTTAAAGAACAGACATTCGGTCCAACTCTAGTATGATAGGATTGCCTATCTCAAACTCTGGCACAATAAAATTCATTTGTTCATAATTACTGTTTCGCACATCAGGGATAACATAGATTTACTTCAGTGGCCATCCCTTTTGAACCTTTCTTAATACTTGCTGGAAATTATTTTAATTAGTTTTCGAATAGTAACATAATAACTACACAGATTTGTATGCAATATTTATTTTAATATCTGGCAACACTTGAAATGCATATTTCAATTTCTGTTTTGCTGCAATAAATACTCTATCATTAATCCAACGTTTACATTTTTTATGGTATCAGCCTCCGAGTCCTTCAAAATGACCTTAATTGAGGTCATGGTAATAAAACAAACACCAGGCTAATCGAAAACTGTACATCCGCCCTACTTTAATTGGGAGCTTTGAGCTTTCCAGCTTTCATTAAATAGCGTTACGTTCGTAACACAAAAATATATGTAAGACTTTCCATGTTTACCTACTGCTGTACTTCGGTTTTTCCATTTTATCGAACGGTCAAGATGTTTTCCACATTTCCTTCGATTGGGCGGTCGGCCTCTCCATTTTCTCTGTTAGCAAATGGTAGAATTTCGCAAATTTCCTTTTGGAACTGCGACGTGACAGCGACACCTGAAGCGAAGAGTCGTGTCTCGAGCTCGTGTCACTGCTGTGAACGTGAGCGGTTACGCCCATGTATACTACGTACGTGTGTCGTTGGCTATGTACAGTACCGTACGCGTTTCTTTCTTTCCGGTATGTGCCCATGCACAGTGATCCAGTCTGCAGTGAACGCCCTGTGTATCTGACGATATTATGTGCCTTTTTGTCTGGTATCAAGGCTATTTTCAGAGAGTAGAGGTGTGTGGCTTAAGGTTTTAATGGTAGGGCTATCTTCAAAGGGCAGAGATGTTACCCAAGCACAGAAGTTCCTGGCTTCGATGGTACTCTCGTAAAGTAGAACTGTTACGTTTACAATGGAGGTTCGTGACATTAATGGTCTCATCAAAAGACAGAGTTGTTGCCTTTAGTGGCGTTCATTCATATGCCAGTCTCTTGGCTTTAATGGTGTCATCAAAGGCCCCGTGGGAACTGGGAAATAATGGTTGTGATTATAGTAAAACAACCTTGATTATGGTCGAGACTTTGGTTGTTTATTATCGAAATATCCTCCATATTCAACCGTTCATGGGGTGCATTATGGTAGAGATATATTACAACCTCCGACCTTATTGCCAACAATAATTCTCGACCATACATACCCAATTCCAACCATTAAGATTTTAGCTGCACAACCATGATCTGCCATAATGAACCGTAAGAAACACCATTCACGACTAAAATCGACTGTGTTCAGCGAATGATACAACTATATTCTACCAAAATCAAAGTTTTCAACTGTTGACATATTATGCACTGCATGCCTGCTTTGTTTTCTGATGATTAATTGCTTAGACAAAAGATAATTTACACGTGCGTGTTAGGCCTGCAGCTCAGATTGGTGAAAGGCTTTAAGCTTCGAAGCAGAAGCTTGAACCAGTCTGTGCAGTTAACGCACGTTAATATACAACTTCTTTAACTCTAAGCCGGTATAGAGCTATACACAGTTTAGAGGAAGTCACAAGCCTGTTCATGAATTTTGGCCGTACCCGTTATCAGGATACGTAAGGCTAAATTTATCATGAAACTTGACATTGTTTTACATAAAGCTAACAGGAATAATTTGTTGATGAAACTTTACAGATATAAACTGAATGATCATAAAAATAGATGGCAATATTCAATCAAAGATGCAATACTGCTTAACAAGGGGTACAACAAATAAATAAGAATGATGGGTAACTACGCTGAAGTGGTAAAGCGTTAGTAAAATCGGAAAACAATAAATAAAAATAACGCCAAGGCGGTTAGCGTACATACATACTGTGCAATTTTTTGCAATTCATCGACAGGAAGAAAAAAACTGAAAATGTGCACCATTTTTACACTATAGTATGAATTTTTAGATGTTTCGCATCCAAACTTATAGTCATACAATATTATTTGGGTCGAATATGTTGGAAACTCTAGCCATATCACAATCCATGGCAACCCATACAAATTCTTCCCCAAATAATGGGAGGAATTCCACTGATGATCGTACGTACGGAAATCCGTTGATAACCTTCCATGGTTGTGCTCTAGCATATGCTCTAGCATGTGCTCTACCATATGCTCTACCATATATAGTCTTCAAAGATCCATGTGCTACCATCTTCCATAAATAGTCTTCAAAGATCAATGTACTACCATTGACCTTCGTTTCCTGACAAACCTTAAACAACCAATAGTACCTTCACCAATATCGACCTAAATACACTAAAATCATATTTACCATATTGTTTCATCATCCATAATCGACCGTAATCCCTCATGCACCACTATATTCTGCTATAATCAGAACCATTATTTCCGACTGGGGGGTAGAACTATTCCGACATAGGCAAGTCCCTGGCGTTAAAAGGTCTTATGAGAGGGTAAAACTGTTACCTTTAAGGCTCTAGTGACCTGGACTTAATGGCTTCATCAGAGGATAGATCCGTTGCCTCTGCAGAAAAAAAATAGGACAGTTATTAAGGGGAAATGGAAAAAATACACGATGGCCAGTCGTTCACTTTTTTTCTAAATAAGTTGAGCGCATTACTATTACTCCTATTTTTCTTTTACAAACGACAGGAACTTTTCAGTCGTGAGAAATTAGGAAATGGTTGAACATGGAGATCACGTCGCAGTCTTGAGTCACGTGGGATTGAAATAGAAAGCACCTGCAATTACGAGATAGTTAGCCTACTGTATAGCTGTACTGCAGAGGCTGATGAAAGTTTGATTTAATGTTCTCGGTTATATTGTGTTAGCGGCAGTTGTGACTCCGGCGAAGCTGTAAAAGCGGCTGTAGTGGCAGTGGATGTCAGCTCTTCGACAACCAGACCGAATTGTTCAGCTACCGGAAGTAGATAAAGCCAGCTCAATAACAGGACCGAAACGTTCATTTAGTGAAAGTGAATACAAGCTCTTGAATGACTGAATCGAAACGTTCAGAGGCTGGGACTGGATATAGTTTCTGAACAGCCGAACCGAAACGTTGTTTTACCGGAAGTGGATATGGGCTCTTGAATAACCGGACCGAAATATGTATGCAGTTAGTGGAAATGGATGTAGGTTAGCTACGTATAGGCTCTTGAGCAGCCGGATAGAAACATTCAGTTACTAGGAGTGGATGAAGGTTTGTCAACGACCGAATGGAAAGAGTCATCTGCCGGAAGATTATTAGGCCTCTAACACATCGGACCCGATACGCGGACCTACCGGAGATCTCGAGGAGCACAGCAACTTGCTCGGCGAGAATTTTCGTTTCAAAAGTTGTCGTGGGCTTTCACAGTTTTCTTGGGATTTGTACAAGATATGTATGATAAAATTCAATTACTATCCACATGGTATCTTTTTTGAAGAAATAATATTTGACTAACGCTATAGGTAGTGACCATGGTGATACCATATAGATGACTCGTTACCTTTAACATCATTCGACGACGACGATGATGATGGAAATGATCACAGTAATAGATATAATCAGTGTATGCAGTTCATGAATACTTCGTATTCGAGAAAATCCATTTTGAATATCATAGTCCTTCATTTTTTTTATTTTTGACGCATAACACTAATTTTGTAAGCCGATTTCGATTTTTGTGTACGCGAAAATTCACCATACATTTCGAAATTTTCCAATCTCTTTCATTTACAAATATTTCTTATCCAAATTCGATATGGGTGATGAAAACCATAAAAACTACATATATACAATTTAAGTCATGTCAGTTTATACTAAAAGTCCAAGTTTTGTTTCCTTCTCGATTTTTTTTTCTAATTTTGTTCACTACTGAATTTCTACCTACTAGTTCCATTTCGCATTCTCCATCGATGTATTGAATGTTGGGCTGGACATGGTCTCAGTTCAGGGTATTTTCCTTCCATTTTTCAGCAAGTGCAGAACAGACTTTTTTCTTTTCAGATATTCCACAGTTGCATAAGACAAGGCCAATTTTAGTTATTTCCGTGCTAAGGCCTTAACAAACTTTATCTGCCTGCTACATAAAAAAAAATCAAATACGTTTGTTCCCTCATCTGGACGACGTGCCCTACATATCAAGTGCACAGCACTTTGAGATATTCTGTCATAGGCTAACATGGGTAGAAACTTTACAGTTGACAAACATAAACTAACCCTAATGGACTGTCAGTGTCCACCCGTTATTATAGACATGATACAGGCAACATAGTTGTGTGTAGGTATATAGGAAGATGCTGGATTAGCATTTTAAAATAACTTCAATAAGATCACCTTGACGTCATTCGGAGACACTCAAGCTAGAGTACCATACACGAGTCGACCAACCAATGCAACTGGTACTAACCAGTAAAGATTCAACGGGCAGTAAGAGGTCCAGTGACTCTGCTTTAGAAAGGTTCGTCCCACAGGTGGGGCTCCTAGCGGAGCTTCTTATATTACACACTGAAAAACTCACCTGCAATTGACGATGACTGCACAAAAAACTTGCTTGAGGAAATCCTTCTGTGCAGCCAGCAACGTGCCTGCCCGGGCAGTTGCCTCGACATGTTCGGTACAATGCAAGCTACTGATATTTTCTTTTTTCCTCCATTCCTTTAGTATGATTTCGTTGCCTGCATGACTTCCTAAGGTGTATCTTGTCTTGCGGCTTCTTACATGACACATTGCATATTGCATTGCATTGCTTATTATGTTTCCGTTTCATCATTCAATACATTTCACATTACCATATAAATTATATTTTGCTTTGCCTTGTGAAATGAATGTTACATTACATTTCACAACGCATTTTGTATTACATTTTACAGTGTATTTGTAATATATTTTACCTTACGCTTTGCAATACGTGGTACACTGCAATACATTTTATTCTATACTAGAAGCAGAAAATAAAGACTTGAAAGAAACCCTCATTTTCATCTCTCACATGCATGGTTCTGCATGAAAAATATCTAACCTTTTTTATTAGTGATATTTTATTCGATTGCGCAATTTTAGCTCGCAGCAAAGAATTAAAGCTCTGATGTGGGAAGAATGTGACAATCGATTTCCATGATGTTGTTGAGTGGAACTTCCGACGTCTTTGATGGTTAATTAAATTTCAAATTGGCAATGCAAAATGTGCATTCACTTTTCGAGCCTCCTTAGTTTCATCATGAACTCCAACCTTGTCTAATTTTCGTCAGTTTTTGCCAGAGCGTGATATAGGAAAATGTAGATAAATAAATGCCCAAAACGAGCTGGTATGCAGGATCGATTCTGCCTTAGCTTCAACGTTACCCCTATTTGGCGTAATTCACTGGGCGAAGTTTGGCAGCACACGTCACTCGCTATGTTAAAAGTTACATTTCGACTTACAGCGTGACCGCTGTCAGGAAACAAGTTCCAAGTTATTTTTAGTACAGTTATAACACTAACAACATCCGTGAAATAAAACCAATAATTTTTGCTGTTTGCCTCTCGATTGCTTAGTGCTCAGGAGTTTCTACAGGAAGTACTGCAGTCACTAGTTCGATTCTCAACTTTAGCAACACGGAGTTTCATAGAGAAACTCCGCATCGACAAACAGAGGACGTATTGCGAGCGATGCGTAACTTGGCCTTCGGCACTAACCATTGCTCCTGCTTTTCATTCAACCATATAATTAAAATTTTAAGCTTAAGGCCAGAATGAGGACCTTTAAAGTACGTTCCATTAGGTGCCAAAATTTAGCCGTCGATGCTTGACTTGTCGAAACTTTAAACAGAAGCTTTCGCTTTGTCCCTTTGAATCGTGTAGCAAGTGTCAGAAGCGACGCGACTGCCCTGAGTTGGCTGAAAACCCAATTTTTTACGGAGGAAGCTTGAGTTTCTGGAAGTCTTAAGAACAATCGATGAAAGGGCAACGCTTGAAACTCAATTTAGCAAATCGAAGCCTGCGCACCTGTTTGAAATTTCGGAGAAGCTATAAGCTTAACTTCGAAGCCCAATCGAACACGCCCGTAGTAGTAGATTATGTTTGTCTGTTCACAGTTCCGTGCCTTCTGCAGCAAAGAGACGAAATGACTGTTCGATCGAAACAGATCAGGCAATTGAAATAATTTATATCTCCCCGTAGGAAGGTATTCATGCAATAACGCTATTACAATACATGTTCTGTAAACTAGTGTAAAATATTAAAGCAATGAGCCTTATAAATTAGGGTAGAAATTTCTTGTGCTATCACTTGGTGTGATCCAACTATACCCCCTCTTCTGGGCTGAATATTTTCTTGAGTGTATTTACACACAATCGGCTTCATTACGTAAATAAAGCAGGGCCGGGAAAGGTAGAACTAGTTAAGATCTTAGAAAGTATGTAGCGGTTGCGCAGCGTGCACCCTGTGACCTCTGCTGCATTTGTATGCTAAGTTCTAGCCGTTCGTCTGGTCTGACTTTCCCTGCTTGAATTCATTGAACATTTATAGTAGCTACTTGCTTTAATGAACAGTTTTATTTTGTGTGAGGCTTCATCAGTTTGGTAGGATGTCATCGATCGGGGCTCTTCGTTAGAGATAAGCTGATCTCATTAGCTTCACCTGGTCGGGAACTTCAGCCATAAGGGAAGTAGGATGAATCTTGAAGTTTACCCAAGGGTAATAGGTTTTGGATTAACGCTGGAAACTTAGTTCAGAATAAGAAAACTGATTGTCCTGACTGGAGTTCTGGACAAGTTGAGCAAATCAGATTAGCTAATGTCGATGGAACTGTCCAGTTTGTGACACCATCGTATTCATGCAACTACTCTATTCTAGTCCAGATGTATCGTGCCCGGTACTTCTTAACTGAGGCCTTACGAAGACAGCGTTTGTTAATTTTGTCCATTGAAGGTATAGTTTGTTTCAAGCTGGAACTAGGCTGCCAGGATAACTGTCTGTCTTGCCCGCTTTGCTTCCTTCTATTCTCATACTACTATTGATAATGATTTTTTCCTCCTCTTTTCTGACTTTCCATGTCCATCCGCATTACTTCACTCCTCACTCCGTGCCGTGCACAGGTGCCATGTTTCTCTCCACTTACTGCGTATTTCTTGCGGTTCTTCTCTGAATCGCGCCGTGCTGCATGTGGGCGAGGAATTTTAACTTACGAGGGGCGTATGAAAAGTTTTTGGGCATCTCTGTGTAAGATGCATTAATGAATGGTCATACCCATGATTTTGTAAAGGTACAGCCTTTTGTAAGTATTCCTGCCGAATTTTGAGATTCTAAAAAAGTTTAAAAATAAATCTTTAAAACTCCCTTTTTCCTATTACTTTTACTGATGCCTAAAACTTTTCAAACACCACTCGTAAGTGCTGTCTTTAAATTCGTTTGAAGTATTCCCTGTGTTTAATTCTGTTGTCTTTTAATAATATAATTTATCAAGGGCTCGTAGATAAGTTTGCTGGTCATGATAACTCATTGTGTACTAATTTTGAAAGAATGTAGAAAATTACTTAGATTTCTTAACTGGCTCCATATGAAATGCCTTATATACTTAATGACAGACTGAAAGACACAATATAATGCTGCTAATACGTAGAAATGGAAACTGCTCTTTTGACAAAATGATTGGAATAACATCGCACTAGCGCTAATATTTTCTGGCATGCATGCGTCTGTACAGTTTAATTAGAAGAAATATAGGAAAATATTAAGACACAATAGCAGTGATGCCAACTGACGCAAGGGTGGCAAAGTATCATTGCAGTTAGCAGTGCCCTAGCATAGGCTCCTGCATAGAAAGTTGGTGAATTTAAGCATTAATTAGAGCAAACGACGCTTATTATATCTACTGATCTGCTACGCATTAATAAAGTGTCGTACGGCTTTGGGAAAGGCAAAGGTAAATCACAATTACTTACTGAAATCGCGGGTCCTAAAATATTGCAGCAAACAGTCTGGCAATATGGCTGCTGCATAAAGGGATATCTTATTTATACAAACATTAACTAGAGTACAATAGCGTTAATGCTTACTGACAAATTGATACTTAACAATAGGGTCGACAATAGGGGCTGCTGCATATAAGGACAGCGTAGGTCGGCGCTGCAGGCCACCCCAATTATGCAAGTCATGCTGCCATAGGTCAAAGGTCACGACACTTGGAGCGACGAGCCCCCTGTGACGTAAGAGGATCATTTCTTGGCAGTAAACAGCTCAGGCCTTACTTTCTTGCTGTTATGCAACACGTGATTATGGGGTAGTAAATTGCTGCGCGTGAGTTGGGTGAAGCTTACACGAGGAGGTGGTGTGGACTGCCTGTGCGTGATATAAAGCTTATACAAGGTGGTGGTGGTGGTGGTGTGGACTGTCTGTGTGGGATATAAATCATATACGAGATGGTGTGTTGTGTGTATTGATTCATCTTTAACGTTTACGCTGCTATACCAACTGATGTTTATTTAATGAGGAACCAATTTCTGATTTATTAATGTTGATTTGACTGTTCAACCCTTTACCTTCGACAGGAATATCCATTCCCGTAGGAGTAAAATATTTCTATTCTATTGGAAAGATGACCGCTCGGTCCAGCTGGGCTGTAGAGGGTCAGCTATGCGCCTAACTTTTTCTTTTGATTAAAGGTTTAAAAGTTTTGTATTATTGTTTGTCAGCTCCCTATCCCTAATGGCTCCAGCTCGTAGCACTGCTGTCATTTTCTTTAATTACACTCGGATATCAACATGATGCGTAATTAAGGGTTTATATATGCTACTGCGTGAGGTGTCAATTGATGCTTACTTCTCTTAGTGTTTGTGATTTAAAGCTTCTCAATCGGCCTTTTTTCGGCATTTTTCCGATGTTATCAGAAGCCGCAAGCAATAGACATCGGAAAGATTTTAATGCCCATGAAATTCCGAAAATTCCGAAGCCAGTCGCGTAGAGAAATTTAAAGTAGTTAGATACCAGAAGCGATATGTTGAGATGAACTGCAACAGAGTTCCGATTTTTACAAGTATAAAATCAAAGTTGATTGAATCTTTACATGAATATGGATTCTCATAGGTTTTTTGCCAGTTTCTGTTTCGTTGCAATCGTGAAATAAAAATTTAAGTCGCGAACCCCTTATAAGATTTTACGATTTTATAACGGGTGTAGCCCAGATCTTGGAACTCACGAGCTCCTCTGCACATTTGGGAAATTGACGATACTTAGTGTTTCGTTACGGAATTAAAAACCCAGTTTTGTTAACTCCTGCGAATTCTTGAGAAGAGGGCACTTTCGCGTTGCGGACATAGCCCAGAGGTCGGAACTCACAAGTTTATTCTATCGCAAAAATATCCGCACTTCGTTCCAATGTAGAAGTGGAAAGGGAATTTTGCTAACTGCTAGGAAACTATTAAGATTACATTTCCCCATAGCGGACAAAGCCCAGGACTTGGAACTCACGATTTTCTTTGCTATCTGCAAAATTGACTGCGCTCCATTCACGATGGGAGGCGACACAGCTGGACTATCTAATTAAACTATCGTTAAAATAATGAGAAGTCACGCAAGGATTATGCAAGAGACGGGGAGGTCAGTGAAATGAGAAGGTAGTTGTTAAGGCGAGGGCAGGTTATATCCCATATGTCGCAGCCATGACAGAACTTATACAGAGGCTTGGTAAACAGCGGTCACTGAGCGGTGAATCGGCGAAACTGAAAGTGACACGCTACAGGGGTTCTAATTATTTGCCTATGGTGCGGGGGCCGCTAAACAAGTGGCATCACCATCGGCAGTTGCGAAATGTGTAGGCGATGGAGCAATGGTAACCTAACCTGTTGACGCCGCTGGGACTCTTCTTGTGCGTGTAAATTAGTGCTATGGCTACGTGAAAAAGGATTTATCATTCGTGCGCTTATGACATGAAATGGAAACGAAAATATAAACGAATAATGATAAAAATTCTCAACTGTGCAACGGATGTGAGCCTCGCTGGTATAAGTATCAAGTATGAGTAAGTAGATACGAATGGACGTTTCTTTTGGCTTGACTGGGAGGTAGACCAGCATTTCCCGGCGAGAATTTGACGCTGTCAAGTAGTGTTAGTTTATGCTCTTGCTAGAATTTGGTAGGGCACACCCTCGTACATAATTTTTTATTGGTGGTATATGCTCGTTTGTATGAGACAAATAAATATTTCCCATTATTGAACTTGCTGTTGGAGATGCTGTCAGAGTTTTTTTTTTTTCGAGACAGATGCACGCAGGTTTTTCTCTAATTAAAATTGGTAGAGTAGCTAAAAAGATACAAATAAAGATACAGTTAGAGACATGACCCAGAAGAAACAAGGGAAAAGAAAAAGAAAACGTTACAGTATAATGTAAAACTCTAGGAACACATTTACCTATCTGAAAATCTCGACGGAATACCGTGGCCGATAAAACAAATGCTGCGCGGGTAGCGTCGGTGAGCTGCTGCTGCTAGGGGTCGCCAGAGCTAGCGGCACAGTACAGTAAAGGAAGTAGGGAAAATCTGTTAATTTCGGGCGGAACCGTGGCGTCACAATCTAGGCACGCCCTTTGCTGGAGCAACGGGCCAATAGCAGAGAAGCAGGCAATGGTAACGGCCGGCAAGAAAATAATGCTCATCGTTATGCCCAATTTAAGTTAATAAATAGGCGTAAAATCTCTTCGATA